>JAUZSV010470830.1:0-16334 GCA_034780495.1 Parotocinclus cesarpintoi | reverse complement strand
GTGTGTGTGTGTGTGTGTGTGTGTGTGTGTGTGTGTGTGTGTGTGTGTGTGTGTGTGTGTGTGTGTGTGTGTTGGATCATAACTGTATCATCACTAAATGCACCCAGTCATTTGTTGTGTGTATTGTGTGAGCACAATGATGCAGCATTATAATGATGCTATATAATGCCTAAAAACGAATTCAGATTGCGTTTTCACTTATGAACTGTCGTTTTCCATTTTGCTTATCATTTCCAATTCGTACAGTAAAAATAAAATGTATTCCAAATATCATTATTCGTTTCTAAACATGTATATATTTTATACATCTCTCAAAAATTACGAAATATTTAAATTCCCTGTTTTTGTGAGCACTATATAAAAAGGTGTAAGATCCACTGACTGAGAGATTTGGAAATAATATTTAGGACAGATTAGTCATAAGTGAGCTCCCTACAAATAATTGGAACACAACTTTTAGCAGTAAAACCTTGTGATTGGGCTACAGCTGGATGTATATTGGTCCAAGCGAAGTGTGTAAGGTGTGTGTGCGCCATTAGGAGCCACTAAGATGATCCAGCCTCCTGTAAAGTTTAAAGCCTTTACGTCTTTCGCTTTCTCTCGCTTGACAAAAGGACCAAAGAAAGAGAGAATTTATTAAAATGGCCTTTTACACCTCGCTGGATCTACTCTGAAGTGGGTACAATGCCATCGAGCCACAAATCGGCTTTGAAAGCCATCTTAACGGGAGGCACGTGTGCCAGCTTGAATGGCACAGTGTATTGACTGGCATTGTGTATTGCTGCTTTCCCGGGAAGTGAAGAACGATCTAGTTTGAGTGTAGATGTCTGTTATATGGACTGAGGAATGATCTTAGATAAGCTTTTAGCCAACGGGGCATTTTAACAATAGGCATTAATAAATTATTATTATTTTTTTTTTAATAAATGTTCTATATAGTCTTTATATAATATATATAAGAAATGCATTAGGTATAATTCTAGTTATAGGTGTCCCCAAATTTCCACAGCATTATTATTACTAACAGCACGTCAAAGAGCCATGTAATTAAAGGTAATTAAAAGTCATTTTATGTCATTAAAACCATAAATAAAATAGAAAACGAGTGCCTACCTTATTAAAAGCTTTCCCCCCAGTCTTCTGTGCCCAGTCGAAAAAAAGATACTGGATCGTTTCTGAAAGCAAAGAAAGAGCAAATACTATCAAGGGTCTGCGCCTGGCGTCCGATCCCCGGCATTTACTAAGATATGACACTTTCTGGGATTTTTGACAATTGGTTTGCTCTGTTCCCTATAAATAGGACCGAGTGCACGAGCGAAGCGGCGAGCAGACAGCTAATGGTCACTTGAACAGAAAGCTGCTGATTGGCCTGGGTTGGCTGTGACGTCACGGGGCTGTGAATAAGTCTGGCTGGTGCGCTTTGCGGGAACATTCAGATCACTGAAGGCTGCCTAAGGAGCGTCAGAATACCGCGCACCGACATGTCTCACGCATCCTAACGTCTTTCACCTGTTTCAGCGCGCTCAGAGACGAGAAGGACTTTGATGTTTCGTCTTTTGTGGCCACATGGACGTGTTGAAGTGCGCTTGCGCTTTAACGTGATCGCGCGTCTGCCGTTTCTGGTTGATGCTTCTGCAGGCTGAGAGAGACTTTTCTTCATCTCTTTTTTCCTCCATGAGATCAACCACGACTTGGGCGATGGTGATCTCCGTGTAGCCAGCATCCGCTTAGTGATTACACAGGTGCACTGGGTTCTCTTTGCATCATCTCTGCAAGTGGACTGGAATGACTGAAAACTGAAGGATCCTTGGACCTTTGCGCCTCCAGAAAAGTGGTGCCGTAACCTGAGTGTACCCTGAGTGTAACACCGTTCACAAAGCCTCAGAAGAGACTTGGAGTTAAATTCAGCAGGTTCTCTCGTTGCGTGCGTGTGATATACAATATATTATTTCACTTGAAAAAAAGTCTTGGGTTGTGGACCAAAAAAACGCAGCAGTGGTCGTGGGAGCGCATCCAAATACGATGGTCCACTGTGCGGGCTGCGAGAGGCCTATACTGGACAGGTTCCTGCTTAATGTGCTGGACAGAGCGTGGCACATCAAGTGTGTGCAATGCTGCGAGTGCAAATGCAATCTGACCGAGAAGTGTTTCTCTCGAGAAGGGAAATTGTACTGCAAAAACGACTTCTTTAGGTAAGCTGCTGGAGATTGGAGATTTCTTCTCCTAAATGATGAGTATTATTGATTAGGAGATAGAAACATTAGAACGATATTTAACTCTTCTTGTATCCAACACAGTTCATCCCATTGACTCAAGATACAGAGTGATCCAAAGAGAGTGACCTCAATTATTAAATAATGTGTAGGAACCGGAACGCTTTTAGTTTGTACTGGAAAAAAGAGGAACCAATAGGAATAAAGGAAGAAGGAATACGGATAAACAGCTAAACAATAAATTAAGCAAAACGATTTCATTCCCTGAAAATTTCGAGTTTAAGATTTTTTTAGTAGATATATATTTTTTCTTAATCGTTTTATTATTATAGCCTAGAGCTAGGTCATTTTAAGTTTGTTGTTAGTTATTTTTTTCCTGAGGAAATTTTCAAAGTATTAAACATCTGGCTGTTTGTTAATTTGCAAAATTGCAAATCTGTGTATCTTCTAAAAATGTAAACATCTAAAAGTGTAAACATCTCATTCTAAACAATTCAATTCGATATTATGCATACTAATATAGGCTATCTAATAATTTATATAGATATAATGTTTATTAATTCATTAGAGTAAAAGTGTATTGTGAAGAAAAAAAACGAAATTATTCATATTTGTTATCTATTCTGCATTGTTTCTTATTGTATTTAAAATTTAGTTTAGCAAAAAAGGCCAAATGTAGACATGCTTATTATTGCTATTTACCCAAACACTAGTTCTTCTGACATACTGGGAAATTTTAGCCACCACTTTTTGCAGAAGCCCTGCAGTGAGTGTAAGACTAGTGAACGAGGTTAGCACGCTGGTTTCTTTGATTAGTACAGACGTTAATTAAAGGCTTTTTAATTTGAATTGTCATGCAAAACCAAGAACAGTCCCACTAATGCTCTGTGTACCCTCACACACAGTGAGGTGTGTAAGGAAATCACACTTAGTGCGGGTCGAGGTGCCGCAGGGATCAGTACTCAGGCCCGTGCGGTTGTGTGTGTTTGTTTCGGCTCGAGCGTGCATGTGATAAGTGGATTTGAATAGGTAAAAAACACACTCTGAGGTGGAAATCCGCAGACAATCACAGACTAGGAATCAACAATCATTACACAACATCGGAATACACAAGATCAATTAGTGCAAGTTTTTGGCACAGATTTTTTTTAAGGTTTATCAGTACATTGCAATAAATTGATACAATTTTACAATTATTCTGTTATAGATTAAACGTGTAGTCGTTCAGCCCTTTTGTGGTGAAGGTTGCGGCCTTTTTATGTTTATCGTCTTAAGTAAAAAAAAAAAAATATATATATATATATACGTGATAGATATGATCATGATCATATAATATAATAGTACATAATTTCTATTTGTAGCTTTCATCATTTAACCCCCTACTGTTTGAGTGTTTCGTTTTGATGTTTTTAATTGATCTGTTAGAAATAAGATTTAAATACACTACATCACTATTCTCTTTTTCTATGATAGGCGCTTCGGCACAAAGTGCGCAGGTTGTGCGCAGGGCATTTCACCCAACGACCTGGTGCGCAGAGCGCGCAGCAAAGTGTTCCACCTGAACTGCTTCACCTGCATGATGTGCAACAAACAGCTGTCCACGGGGGAGGAACTCTATATCATCGACGAAAACAAATTCGTGTGCAAAGACGACTACTTAAGTAACACGAATGTAAAAGACACCAACCTTCTCTCGGGTAAGACACAGGACTAATCATCGGGAAACGAATGAGACTCGAAACAGCTGAAGCCCTTGAATAATAGAGCTTGTGCATGTGACCTGTTTTCCACGCCGTTTGAAGGCACAGCATCACGCATTTAATTTTGGAAGCTTACAGATGTACGCTTTGCTGTCTAGACTAGTAAGCTAATTTCTCCAAAACATGCGGACAAAAATACCCACGGTTCGAAAGAAGGGATTTAGGAGATCGCAGCATGTCTAGCCACAACCCTCTTAAATGGAACAAAGTAAACAAGTGACTAAATGACTTGGTTTCATTTCAGTTATAATATTTGTAAGATGGGCCAATTGTTTTATTTTCCGTTTAGTGTTAAGTGCTGCATTTTTGCATTTAGTGTTTAGTGTTGCATTTATTATGACTCCATAGATTAAATGTGGTAATACGGTAATACTAAAAAAAAGTATTAAAACATCTTACAAATCATTTTTACAAAACTGAACCTCTTCTATAATCTAATATGGAGGACAAATGATTTTCAGTGATTGTCCCAGAAGCAAAGGGAACTAGAGTGGTTCCTGTAGATCTCTTTAATGAGTTTTTCTTTACCATTTTATTTTTGTCCACAACACCACAGCGTAGTACGTTTTCCACCAAAACAACTTTATGGAGGGAAACGTTTATTCAGACATTGTGTTAGCAAAATTGTAAACCGTTTATGTACACAATATTTTAATAACTCAACAGACAGCTTATGAATCACTTTCCGCAAAAACAACACAATCTTTCACCCAATGCGAACATCCATTGAGTTTGTTCAGTTAGTGTGCCTATATTCATTGTTAAAAAAAAACAAAACATTTATCATAATAATTTAGATTAATTGTGGCTTTAGTTGTTTTTTTAACGTAATTGTAGAGTATTTGTATTATTTATTTATCCATGCATTAAGCAGTTTATATATCCTGTACGCATATGTTTCTATGTGTGTGTATATTGTTTAAAAGTTTTCATGATGTCATAGTCTTCAGACACGTTTATATTTTATTCAGTGGTTTCTTTTTTCGTTTTCATCTTTATATTCACAGATGTGTAAGTATTTTTTCCCTTTCTCAACATTCTGTGTCCACTTTATTTTAGTAACAGCCTGCAGTGATCCGAGTTTATCGCCAGACTCCCAAGACCCGCTTCAGGACGACGTGAAAGACTCAGAAATTGCCGCGTTATCGGACAAAGAGACGGTAAATAACGAGAATGATGACCAGAACCTGGGCGGGAAACGACGTGGACCCAGAACCACAATTAAAGCCAAACAGCTGGAGACCCTGAAGGCGGCCTTTGCGGCCACGCCCAAACACACACGCCACATCCGGGAACAGCTGGCACAGGAGACCGGCCTCAACATGCGCGTCATCCAGGTAAAGCGGTCTTGTGGTTTAAATTGTAAGTTGTAAGTGATTTACAGCTCGAATTCCGAACAAAGAGGACATAATAAATCTTTCAATTAATATTACGATTCAAATGAGGGGAAACCACGTAGGATTTGGTGTCGTTGTGGTTTTGTTGACACTCCAATAGACTGGAATATCAGTGGCTGGATAGAAACAAGACTAGTTGTGCTTACAAATATTTGGGAGTAGTGGGAGTAGTATTTATGCTTTTGTTTTTCTTTTTTGTGTTCTTATATTCTTGGCTCTGGTGATGCAGATTTGTGCCAGCTGGCGTTATGCTGGTGGGAGCTACGGGAAGCTTGGCAGAGCGGCTCCATCACGCTCTGCGCCCACATTTAGCCATGCTGGGACGCTTCTCACTCAGGTGGAAAAGTCTGTAACAAAAACTCAAACCGCCGGTTCGATTAGAAGCACGAAGCCCCCGATCGATTGTCATTTACGCCGTCATAACGGCCGCCTGGCACTATCTCGTAGAGGCTTGGTGTCTCCTTTAGACTGTCAGGAAAACTTGCGACGAATAAATAAACACGTAGCCTAAATAAAGAACTAAAATATTTTCTTCCATCCAGGTAAAGCAAGGTCCACAGATAAAGTGCTTTCTGCAGATACAGTATTGTCAGTGAAAGCCCTGGAAATGGGTGCTCTGGGGATCGGGCTATTAATAAGATCTCGGAGATTTAGCGACTGTTTAAGACCACCAGAGTAAACAGTAATTAGCAAAACGAACTCAAGGGTCGTCGTATAGATGACTATAAATAATAACCCCGGAGAGACGGCTAATATTGGGAATATCCTTCCTCTTATTAACTAGACGCTTCAGGTCCCTGCTGCTGCCCCCTCAGTCGAGTTAAATGGGGGGTTAAAAGATCATTAAACTGAGGTTAGATCAGAGTCACCAAGTGACAATAATTGGGAGCGATCTTTCCATGCAATACCGTTTCATTTAAAAGCCCAACAACACTAAACGCAGACCGCGCAATCGTGCAGCTTCAACATAAGGACATAAGACCGCTGTGAAGCCTAATGACCTGTTTATTAAACATAACATAAAATTAAAGTAGTAGTCTTATAATATGTTAAATAATTCTAAGACCCACTTGAGATAAATATTTGAAGACAATAAAATACGCTTGCTGTTCCTCTGTAGATATAATAACAGCGAAATGTGTTATAGGGGATATAATGGTTTAAATTCAGGCCTACACTCTCACTCTCAGTAAATAAATCAGAGCAATGCCGTGTAGAAATAATTTTCATGACTGTTTATCCATTATTCCGAACTAAGAAATCATTATTTTCCATATTGTGATTTATAATCATAGTCCAGTGTGTTGTGGCGCCACACCAAATTGACCAACATTAAAGGCAGTCCTTGCCTTGAGCCATTTCAACATTACATTATAATTGTGCTATCAAATATATTGAACGGTGTATTTGCTTTCTATCTATGATGTTAGGTTTGGTTCCAGAACCGGCGCTCAAAAGAAAGACGCATGAAGCAACTGAGCGCACTCGGCGCACGGAGACACGCGTTTTTCCGCAGCCCGAGGAGGATGCGCACTCTGGTGGACCGTCTCGAACCGGGGGAGCTCATCCCTAACGGACCTTTCTCCTACTATGGAGGTAAGGATATGCTCTTTTGTCCTCCTCGCACCTTGGTCTTAACGCGGCGCGCTTTGAGGCGCGACTGTAAAAAGCGCAAGCTCGCATTTATCGTGCCGCTGCAGGATGCCTTTGAAGGCTCGTAATCTTTTAGCAGCTGCAGTAGAACTGCCCGATAGACCTGATTTTTTTTATAGCTCTGATCGGGATGTGTAGCACTAATCACTAGGCTATGTGGCAAATGAATGATCCTTTGATAATTAATAGGGTATTTATATTGACGGATTTGAGCCAGTGGCGAATAGGCTACACGATATAATGTTATGGCGCAATTCTCTGGATCTCCTTAAGCATTGTAATAAGTGCTGGAGTGAATTCAGTTGTGCATTCTGGTGAACTCGTGCCTTTCGGGCACCCAAACCAGTGTTCAGTGTTATTGCTGATTTAATCTTAACTCTAATCGCCACACATTTCCGCTGGAGCTGTGTTCAGCCTCCCCCCTGCTTTCCATTCATGCGTGAGTCTTTAGCATAATTGAGGTCAGCTGGTTAGTCATTTCTATCAACAGATTTTTATTCTGCTGCCATTTCTATTTTTTTCGATCTTTAGCAAGACATTTAATATAGTTTTTGTTTTGGTTTGATTTCTTACTTGATTTGTCACCACATGGTCTAAAGAATCAACTAGCATATATTATAATTAATACACTTCAATTTGAAGGGTAAAATGCTTTTTTTTATATGATATGCTTTACTCCTATTAATAATAAAAGCAATTTTATGCTAAGTTGCAAAGTTATATAAAACCAGTTAACAATTCGCCCCCTTTGTTTAACCACAAATTCATCCCCCACCTATCGAATATATAACGTTGATTATGTTTCATGGTGAATCGCTATTGCTTTTTGTTCAGTAAAATCAGCAGCACATTCACAATGAACATTTAGAGTTAAGGTCAATGCAGGTGGAGTCCTGTATCCACCTAATTAAAGTTAATGTGAATTCAGCGCGAGCTTTTATTTTGACAATTCAAGCTTTTCATATATTTAAAAATCTCAAAAGCAGTTTAGTTGAATTGATGTAACTGTGTGGTGATTATCCACGTGCAAACAAACAGAAGAATTAAATACACTCTGTATAGGCTGCTGCTAGATAAAATGTGAGAAAATGAAGTCATGGTGGAGTATTACTGCTTCTAATTAATTTCTCACAGTCATGTTTTCTCCACTTGACTGAAGTGAGTCCTGCTCTGTAACTAATGTGGCACAGTGAGGGTTTGTTCCACAAAAAGGACACCTGCACATATAATTCATTTTAAGCCTCATGTGTTCCAACCTAATCAGATTTTTCCTTTTGATTGGCAGATTATCAGAGCGATTACTACGGACCTGGAGGGAACTATGACTTCTTTCCTCAAGGGCCACCATCCTCACAGGCCCAGACCCCCGTAGATCTCCCTTTCGTCCCATCGTCGGGACCTACTGGCACCCCTCTAGGGGGCATGGACCATCCTATTCCTGGGCACCATCCATCCAGTGAAGTACAGCGCTTTTCAGACATCATGTCACACCACCCAGGGGAATCACCCAGCCCAGAGCCAGGGATCCCCGGACCTCTGCACAGTATGTCCTCTGACGTGTTTGGTCCGAGCCCCTCATTTACCTCACTCTCTCTTAACGGAAGCGGATACAACAACCACCTCTCCCATCCCCCATCAGAAATGAACGAGGGCACAGTTTGGTAGCTCCTGAAGGTGTTTCTCCAGAGAGAAATTAGAGACAACAGAAAAGAAAAAGTGGTGACAGGCACATTGGTCATTTTTGCTATTCATATTTATTATTTTTGACCTTTTATTTTCTTTCAGATTTTTGTGATAAGAGAGTATAAGCAGGCGAAGTGGACACAGAGGTCACAGACATTTATAATGTGTTGCAATTCAGTCATGTTCCTTTCTCCTCATCAAAGTCAGAACTTGAGCACAGAAATGACTGATGGCTGCTGTTGACCTAATCGCTGTATGGATGGCGCTGTGAGGCTTTAGCACAGCAACTTCCCCACCCCCCCACCCCCAAAGCCCTCCATGCACCACTGGTTAAACCTTCACTCTCGAAAACAATGATCGCAACATATTAACAGCATTAGCTACTGTCAAAGACTTAGCTTTACAGAGAAACACCCATGGCGGCTTACCTAACGCTTACCTGTGATGTTGACTCCAGGAAAGATCTGAGCCTCCAGACTAATTTATTTATTTGAAATCTCTTCAGACCTCTTTGCCTTTCAAGGCTCTGCCATATTGACACTTAAACAACCTTTTTGACACTAAATATGTTCTGGAGGCCAGGGAGAAAAAAAGACTTTTCCCCCACCACTGTCTGGACATATGCTTTTGCTTTTTTTTTCTCCACGAATTCCACCAAATTCTGAAGTTGGCCTTCAAAAGGCAAACAGTAAGTGTTGTATGGATTGTGAACCCTTTATTTAATGAATGAGAACTTGAAAATGTTGTTAAATGAAGTCTACCTTCTAAAAGTATTTTAACGAGGGTCTGAAAGGGACTTAGAACAGTCAACTGTTTACGTAATATATTTAATTCAGGAGCTAAAAAGTATCAACCATGTTTTAGAACCTCTTGATCCAGATAAAAAAAAAGTTCCAAGCAACCAACCAAACTTTTGTATTGACTTTATTTATATTGTACGAAGAAACACAAGTTTGCTGGGGTTGTGGTTCACTGTGCTAGTTTGTACAAGCTGTTGTTTACAAAAAATGTTTAAAAAAAGTAAAAAAAAAAAACACAAGTAGACAGTTGCCAAATAAAATCATAGCACAAATACTGTAAAAGTGCTTTGCACCATTATCTGCAGAACGTGTTGAAACCAAGTGTAAGTGTTAAAAAAAACGATAAGGAGTATTTACTTCTTAATTTTTTTAGTCTGTTGAAAAACATAAATTGTTAATATAACATACTTAGACCTACAAGTTTTATTTTTGTGTCTTTAAAGGAAAATCCAAACTATTAACAATCGATGGTCAAATGCGCAGCGAGCAGCTGCTAATTTCTTTAAATAACAAATTCTCATGGTATGTCTTTTATTGTTCTAATAAACCTAAGCTTATGTGACCTCCAGTGCATATTAGACCATTCACTGTATAAATACGACATGTTGAAGAAATTTGTGAGTTTTTAATAAAATTAGAAAATATGACATTTGGAATGCTAGATACTTTTCCTTGGTAAAGTAAATATTATCCTGCACAATATTTGGGTGCCAAGGTTACACATCAGGACCAGGTAATTAGGTTCTTTGTTCTGCTGACAGTGAACCTAGTTAGTATATTTATGTTTGTTATCATCCTGCATGGTCTATATGTCCAGTACAGAGTTGTAGGATCAGAGTGCATGATTATGCCTTGTGCTTGAATCCATTTGCTATAAAGCTTTAATGCAAAGATTTGCAAGTTATTTGCATAGTCACTTTTACCCAGTGAACTGGTTTGTTACGATATCGGTGACTTTTATGGTTAAGGAATGAGATTTGCTGATGATAGACAGGATTACTGGTCCTCATATAAACATTGTTACCTGGGAGAACAAAGGCAATGTCAGAATTAGCTATCAGAATATTCCACATTTCTTATAGTACCCTCTAGTGTTTAATAGCTGAACATAATCCTGATCATGTTTTAATACCTCTGCATTACAAATCATTTTGGAAATGTTAGCTGTATCCTGATAGACACAAAACTGCTGAGTTGAATGGTTTCAGACTTCAGAAACAGCAAATATCACAGAGGGTGAAAGATACGGCCTGGGATAACCACATGTCAGACTGGATAAGGAATATTAAAGCGCCTCAATAAGACATGCAGAGCAGCTTGCTTCCGTCTCAAGAAAGATATTTAAATTCAGATCGGCAGAGCCATCCCTAAATAGGCGACGATTCACATCTCAATTCATAGACTGGGAGAAACAAAACAAAAATCAGATGCATGGAATTAAATCCCCTTGGGATGTGTGAGGGGGTGAAAAAAATCCTCCGTAGGTGCAAAGGCAAGGAGAGTCAGGCATCCAATTGAGCCTGGTGTCTCGGGAGGCGGCGAGGCTTTATCTGTGTGGTTTTAGTTTTGAAGGAGCCCACTGATGCCCCCGCTGCACCCAGCACATAATCCACTATGAATTAATCATGGTCCTGAGAGTTAAACAGGCCTGCCGGGGCTCTCCTGAGCCCGAGGCTTAGCCACACCGCTGACTCCACCACCCAGGAGGCCACAGCTCTTTAAATTCAAATTTCAGATTGATTGGACATTGGCTATCGGTTCTGCCTGACCTTGTAGACATGTTAAATATAAATGCACCTTAGAAGTATTGAATGTTTTTAAATGGCGCTTTAAAACCTTGATGGTGGGATGTGACTATAATACACATCCCCCGAATGATAGCTTTATGTATAACAGGAATGTGTGCATGTGTTCACACACAATGTCCATATTCTATTATTTATAATGCACATTATAAAATACAGTTATTTAAATGTTACCTACCCTTAAAACTCTGGATCATACCTGAGAGACCAGTAAACAAATATGATTTTTTTACAGATACAAAAAAATGTTTTTGATACACGCTCAGAACGACACAAGGTTCAAACAAAGCGATTTAAACACAGACCTTTAAATCAGGTGACTAAATTAATAGGCAAGCTAAAACTCCAACCTAAACCTAAAACTGATTTCCATTTAACCAATAATCACTGAAGAAAATGATCAGTATGTTCTCTGGTGATTCTGTTGATAATTCAACCATTTCAGTTATTGTATTTCTTTTGATTTTAATCTTTAACAATTAAAATGCAAAGTAGTGACTTCAGATTAGGTAATGGAGACAAAAACCAGTCTCGTTTTAACACATTATAGATACGTTTGGGGCGTTTGTCATGCTGAAAGGTGAGGCTTTCACACACCTGCAACGGTTTGTGCAGTTAAGATGCCTCTTGACATGTCAGAATTCATCCTGCTGTTGTTGGCAGTCACATCAATAAAGACAACAGAGTGAGTTCCTGTGGCAGGAAGACAAGCCCATACTACCAGGTTTAGCAGGAGAGATGTATGAAACAGGAGCAGTTCCTTTCTTCTTCATACTTCCTCTGTACCATCACTGGTAGGCCTAAAGTGTTGCCTCTTTCTACTCATCTGGTTTCTAAATGTAGCAATGTTATAATGTGCAACTGGTCAAACTAATGTGTTGTTTTTAAAACACTGTATCATTTATGCATCACACACCCTGTTCAAAATCTGATCAGCAGCTCTGGTCATCGTCTATCAAGGTTTATAAGACCAAATTACAAAGAACTGGCATGAACGCATTTAAGCAGAAGATTGAAATGGGGTGCGAGGTGCACCAAATACAAACAGGATTGTTCTCTAATCAATGCTGACTTTTAATCTCATAGTCATTGGTGTCGCTGTACAATTACTATCAGATGGCATTAGATTTGATTTTGGTGACATGACTACAAAAAACGTGACTCCAAACTCCCATTATGTCACATTTGTCTGCTGAATGCAAGAACAGATAAACAAATAAGTAAGATGAATGGAATTGCATACCTTCACATGGCAGAAAGTAATCTGTTTGGAAACATTATATTAAATGATAACAATTTATCCAAATTAATTACATAAGCACGAGTTTTGCTTAAAAAAGATATCTATGAGTCTGTCTGCAATGTCTAAAATATAAATAATTCTATTTCATTTTAAGCTTAATGTATGTATAAGTACATTTTTTTCAATGATACACGTGTACCAGATATATGAACATACAGTCTATAACCTGCACGCATATGAATACATTTAAAAAGGTTTTTTTATTGTTTATTTATTTTATTTTATTTTATTTTGTCTGCTCCCTCACAAAGTTTTGTACAAAAACAGGGCTATAACAGTTATATACACACAAAATCCTCTCATCATCCTAACATATACTACATCACAAAAATGAATGAAAATGAAATACCCCCAAATATTTGTGAACAGTGTATTTAATTGTTTTTACATTTATGAAAATGCTTTATGAAACCTCAAACCACATTCATTTGGGTCGATAAACATTTCTCTTTGTCTAGTATTATATTCTGTCCTATATATTCATATTATTGCTACTGCTATACATTTTATAGTATAGTCAAAAGTCTGACATCACTAGTGAAATTGCTTCTATTGAATTAATTATTTTCTTAAATTAAATACAAAATATGACAAATAATATAAGCCTTATATCAATTTTACTTGAAATATTTGAAATAAATAGAGTTAAGATTCTTTTAGTATTGATATATTCCCCTGATCTAAAATCTATCAATCATTTATTGGGGCATTTAAAGACAGAGAAAGTCAAGCATTCAGTAAAATCACAAGATGCTCTTTGGATTATTGTGAAATAATGCATTTACAACACTATATGTGATTGATTAGATTAGGTTAAGTAACAGTCTGATCTCATAGTTGATGTGTGAGATGAGTGATGTTTAGGAGTAAAAATCTGAGTGACTGAGAGGCCAGATATTTGGCAATGGCATATAAGCAACAAGGCTTATAATGGAGCTCCTAATACAACACTGCTCCAAGGAGGGACAGATAATTCTATCCCATCTGGTCTGTTTGGACATAAGAAAGTTTGTGGTGCAAGTCATGAAAATGGAGGATTATATCATTACAGAATGTGTAGTGCCACTTGCCGAGCGCAGGGCTGCCTAGTGAGTATGAGACCAGTCAGAGTGCTCAGCCATGCAAACCCCTGTCCACTGCAGAACTGGACTTTAGATCAATAGAATAGGGCTGTCTGGATTGATGAAGCTTTTTTTTTCCATCATGCAGACGGTCAGATATATGTGTGCTGTTTACCTTGGGAGTGATGGCACCAGTATGCACTGCTGGAGGAAGACTGGTGCAGAGGGTGTGATGCTCTGCCTAATGTTCTAGAAGAAAACCCTGGGCATTGGGTCTGGGCATTCATGTTGATGTTAACTGGCAGTTTAACACAGACTAAATATCATTATGGAGCAGTGTACACACAGAATGTCTTCTTATCAATAATATCTTTCTGCCAATATTGACCTAATATTACTTTAGCTAATCAATGAGATGCTCAGTAACCTCAAGCAAGGCATTTGGCTCCCTTATTTACAAAAGAAAGTTGCAGTTTTTGGAAAAGTTATATATGCTTTGTAGGAATCTGTCGTGTATTTTTTAGAATTACAGACACTTTATATGCATTATTAAAAACAGCCTCTACAGGCTACAGTAGCAAGTATTTAGCCTAATCTCATCTCAACTTTTTTTTCCAAAAATTACACTTAGCAGCATCCGGCAGTTTCATCGCAATGCCAAGTCGACCATCCTACAATCTGAAGAAGCTTGTCTTTTTGGTCTTTAAATGAAAAAAAAAAAAACAACAAAAATTTCTATCCTTGATGGGACCTCACCTCAATGGTATGCATTTCTTAAATACTAAAAGTTTTTATATAAATTGAATAGAAATTAAAATAAGTTATTGTCTCCCATTAATCCAATGTATTTAGTGGTCTTTTTAGATGCATGTTAAACAAAGCTTTTTCATTTGATTCATATACAATATGCATCTACAAAAGAATCTTGGTGCAACATAAAACAACACAGGATAACATAATATGCAAATATCAATAATTATTTATGTACAGCATATAACAGAGCTGATTTTTATTTTGATTGCAGCAGAATTCCTCCCCAAGGTGGATCTTTATGGCTAGTGATGCACCAGCTTTTCACACCAGAGTTTAATAATTGGGACGAGCTGAATATGATAAACATTATAGAGTTAATTTATTTTTATCACTGTGAACTCCAGAATTACCAGAGGAATCATGCTCTTATTCTGTACTGTTATGAAAAAAGAAAATATGACAGGCAAGAAATAAGAGGTTAAGAATCGCCTACAAATGTTGCGAAGCTCTCCACTGGTTGTTTGACACACACAGAACATACAGACTTAAATTTGATTATGGTGCAATTTTAACTCTGGGCGTTCTTCATATTGCATTCTCCAAAATGCTGCTAAATACCAAAATCCATGTTTATTCTAATACGGCACTGCTTGGATTAAGGGGAAGATTTGCTGCTCAGACGTTATTGCTAATTAAAATCAACCAAAATATAGAGGATTTCAGTTGTTGTTTTACATGAACATAAATTATTTTCATATCACTTCAGAAAAGGTTCAGAGAGCTTCTAATGGCTTAATTGATGGCTTCCATCATTGTAGGTGTCAAAATGTTATTTTATACAACAAAGTAGTTTAACTTTTACACATCACAAAAATCTGGATGTACAGTAGCCCACTGTGTAAAAGTCGTAGGCCACTATTAGATTAAAAATGCCATAGTTTTAGCAATAGTATAATGACCATATACAATTATTTCTCTTATGTCTCTTTATAAGAATACAACCAGAAAATACAGACAATTTGCATGCATAAAAAAAACCTAAAAAACAAGTATTTATAGGCTACAGTGGCACGTATTTCGTCTAATATAATAATAAATTGTACTTGAGCATCATTGGGAAGATAAGTTGACCCTTCTTAAAGCTTGAACAAGAACGGTCTTTTCGAAGAGCATCAGCCAAGAAACCACTTGGTTAGATGGGTAAAAAGGCTCAGATAGGCTAAAGCTGACAAATATTGGAATGAAGATCAGTGAAAGAGAGTATTATGGAGCGACAAAATCAGAATTAAAATCTTTGGCTCCAATTGTCGACAATATGTTTTTTATGGTCATTATATTGTTGCTAAAAAACTAAATCTAATGGAGGCCTAAAATACTTGCATATTACTGTAGATTTCTCAAGACTTTCAATCTGGCATCTTCCATAAAATGATAAAAGTAGATCTTAACACGAACATAAACCTGAAGGTCTTTGCTCTGGGCAAAAGTTAGGACTAATGCTGCCTTTTGCCTGGGAAACCACCATCATGAATATATTTCACTTTTTTAAAGCATTCATTCCAATTAAAGCAGCCTTGTGCGAGTGCAGCCAAGCAGCGCTGTTATTCAATTCCATTAAAATGAATGAAGCAGTGGTATGCAACCATGCAGTTAACAGGAATTAAAACTAGAAGCGAGATGACAGATTACAGACAAAATTGAGTGGTGCATGTGGATGGATGCTTGCCATTGTCTTTGTGTTATTACCTGTGCGTAGTGGAAAGTTTCTTGGGTATCCTCTGTGCTGGCAGCACACGACTCAAAGCTTACATAGAAGCTTTACAAAGCAAAAATACATATTTGACTGAAGAAAGGTGGATGGGTATCACAGGGTTATTGTGTTCATCCTCCTATTGTGTTTTTCTTC
>JAUZSV010470829.1:0-24248 GCA_034780495.1 Parotocinclus cesarpintoi | reverse complement strand
CCAGGGGGGACAGCCAGTTAACATTAAAATGACTATAGCTATTTAATGCTACAGCTAACGATAACACTAACCAAGCAACCTAAAGCAAATGTTTTCTTTCTAACCTCTGCTAGGAAAACTATTTTGGCTTTTCAGAAGAATGCTGCTGTTTCTTTAAAAAGGCAATTGACAAACAAAAAGTCCCCACAATGTCAAAAATATCAGATCTTTCTGTGGTCCCCACTTTGTAATATAAACATGGCCACACACACACAAACACACAAATACATCTGAGTGAAATAGCAGATCCAGGGGGACCCCACTTATCATATGAAGCCAAAATATCTCAGCGGTATCTCCTGTGGACAGAGACAAAATATATATCTTTTTAGGCAAGCAAAATTTTTAGGCAAAATTGTCTTGCTTTCAGAAAAAGTTACTAGGTCTTTGAATTAAAGGACACAGTCCCTACACTCAGACATAGAGGAGGTTCACAAGGTGTTTGGGTTTGCTGTGCTGCTTCTGACACTGGGAGCCCAGCATCATGAAATTCAAACATTACCAAAGCACTTTGAAGTGCAAGAAAGGAGAGGTCATGGCCAATGATTGTAAAAAAGTGAGGTGTGTGGGGGATTGGGATTGTTGCTTCAGTATAAATTTTACAATAAACATTACAAACATAGAACGAGACCTGCCCTTATTTACAGGAAATAAATTATATTTTTGAGTAACACCATTTGAACTGGACTGTTTTGATGTTAAACATTAACTACACACACTCACAACCTATCAAGCAAAAATAATAATTTAAAAATGATTAAATGTTCATAAAATGTAAATGTTTTGCTGGCCCAGTATTTTTGACATCATCACCTGAATAAGCTGTTTTTAATCAGTGGTTTGTGTGAAATATTAGCTTACCTATGAACATTGAAAAGAAATTTCCTTCATCACGGCCAGAGTAAGGATATTTAAGTTTTGTACAACCGCTTTTACTCCAGACGCTGTTTTGAATGTTTCTTACAGATAATGGCACAACAGTCATTACTTTGTCTAACCAAATGGCATGCTGCTGCCAAGTTCAAATTGCTGTTAGTGGAAGTGCTTATGATGTTAGTGACCACACTTGCACTGCACACATTTCTCACAAATTCTCTCACACTCAGCAGACTTCCTAAATGCTGATTTTCTAAAAGCAGTTTTATTTAACTTTTATTTTTAGCACTAAACAAATTACAGAGGTGCAGACTGGATGGCCCAAGCTTCAAGGAAGAATGTTGCTCCTATTCCTACTAAGCTGGTTAATGGAACCTTCAGCAGGACAGTCACTGAGGCAAAGACCAAATTAATGTTTCCTCAGCATTCAATAATAAAAAAGAAAAATGGAAATAATGGAATTAAGTTGTTATTCACTTTACATTTATTATAGGATATAAAGTGAGAGGATATCTCTCAGGTTAGAGATGGAAGTTCATGAAACATAAATGGACAGTCTGGTGAGGTCTGGGATGAAAAGTTGGCATTCATATACATATGAGAAGTGCAGATGATCAGAAAGTAGTGGTGGTTGGTGAAATCTTGAATGACATAGTTGACTCACTCCACCAATAAATGTCTGACACACACAAGCACAGGCACGTCACACTCGGAAATTGTGAAAACAAATGGTAATGAGAAGGAAGAAAGCGAGAGAGAAAGCAGAAGCAAAAAGTATAAATAAGGGAAGTGACCATCATTGAGCTGGATGGGTGATGGGGAGTCAGGCACAGGTCAGAAGAGCAAACTGACTTGATATGGGAGATGTGAAATGGGTGTGAAGGATATGCATGTTTTGGAAGTGGGGTTAATTAAATTTGAACTAATTCTTAGTGGAGAGGCAGCACAGAATGGCTTTGATCTCCTGGTTGGCAAATTTAGCCTGCCCGTTGGACTACCCCTTATTAGACTACCCCCTTGGTAAACCCCTTATTAGAGGTTGATCAGCGATCAATGGTTCCAATGGCCTCATGGTATGTCCACCAGACTTGGCAGATGAATTTGGGCCTTCAGTCAGAGACAATGTCAGGAGGAACCCAGTGAATATTTAAAACATGGTAGAACACGCTAAATTCCGTGAGGTTGTCCACAGTCCACTCGGTGAAGTTATCTGGAATGTTCCTAATGTAGTCCAGCTGTATGGGTCCAGGAGCACCTGTGGAAATGGGAACTAAGGGCAGGGGTGCCAGTGCTTCCAAGAAAGTGAACATAGACATATGATATATATATATATATATATATACACACACACACATATGCACATATGAGATTTGACTGGTCGATGACCTGTATTGAAGGGATCATATCACTTAATGGTGGAGTTTTTGTCTTAGAAGCTGCAATTTCTGTACCAGGCAGTGATGCCCCAAGAAAGTTCATAGCCTATATTTACAGAAATGAATGTTATCTGAAGTGCTTTAAAAAATCTTGAATATCCTCTTTTACCTGAGTTGATGCAAGCTTTGTCATGCCTTGTTATGGTGTGGTGATATTTTTGGTCTGTATCGGTTCCTGAGATGCGGACTGAAGATACCTGTGACTGTTTACTCTCTCTCTCCTTGTACTACATTGATACTTTAGTGGTGTGTACTTTGTACAGCCACAGCTTCTTACCCCTGAAGGCCACAACCATCTATTTGGTCTTAGACATATTTAGCTCCAGGTTGACGGTGTCATTCCATGATGATAGCAGCTCCATTTTATCCCAGTAGCCCATCTCATTGTAATTTAAGATCTGGCTTACCACCACTGTGTCATCAGCAAAATTCATTGAGGTGTTACAGCTGTGACTGGCTCGCAGATATGTTGGATTATTTTAATCAATACACTAAATCAATAACATTTCACATATGTGTATAAAGTTTATAGTACCTATTGCTTTTCTAAAATTATTTTAGGAGGTTTTGAAGGTATGGAATTAAAACCATTTTATCTATAGGACCTAATAAAAAGGATTAAATTAACTTTTCTGGAAATATTTTTTTTACCACTTCTGGAATTGCATTGCTTATCTTCAATCTGTGAGAAATATGTAATATCTATAAAGTCTTTAAGACAATGAGGTAGAAGTGTTATTATAAATCATACAATTTAGTTGGACCAAAATCACTATTAGTTTCTTTGCTAGCCTGCTGGCTTTGCTTGTGTTGCAGCTTAAGGGCTATAATGGTTCAATGGAGTCTTATTTAATTGGCAGGGACACTGTGCACCCTGCCAAGCAGCTCGGTCTATCAGCGAGTGTCCCATGGTGGCACATCAATCTAACCAAAATTCACACACACATGCGCACACACACACAGGCTTCTCTTTCTATCACTGTATGAACTTTTCACTGACATTATATTAGTGTAACTAATAATGCTACACCAAACCCCTACACATAACCCTAACTGTAGTACCCTAAAGAGAAATTGTTTTGCTCTTTTGGAATTTTTGTAAAAAGCAGTTTTGCACAGCCAAGACTCTCCTTGCAAGGTCAAGCAAACAAAAAAAAAATCAGATCTTTATATCCTTGCGGGAGCATTTGTCCTCAGTACCCAAAAATAATTTTGTTGGCTTTTTCAAAAAATTTATTGTTTTTTGAAAAAGCAAAATGTCCAACAATTGGATGAAATGCCATTAATGTGAATGGAAGTTGATCTGTATGCACTTGACAAAAATAACGCAGCCAGATAAAAAATTTTGATTGCTGCAAAACATGCAGTTATTTCGCATACAGATATGTAAATAATACTATCACAAATATAGTATATAATAACATACTGTATTAACACTATATAATAATTATGGGTATAGTCTGGTTAGACATTGGGTCTTCTCACAAGAAGCTATATAAGCAATTATCCATTGATTATCCAAATAAAACAATTGGTTGACTGATGTTACACCTCAGTAAAAAATAATTAATACTAAATAGAATTGCTAATTAATACTAAATAGGGGGGGGGG
Organism: Parotocinclus cesarpintoi; assembly: GCA_034780495.1. Lineage (NCBI taxonomy): Eukaryota > Metazoa > Chordata > Actinopteri > Siluriformes > Loricariidae > Parotocinclus > Parotocinclus cesarpintoi. The sequence continues at coordinate 20,285 of JAUZSV010470829.1, read as the reverse complement.
TATTGTATACTTTGTTACAGATTGAAAATGACATTTGTGAAGCACCAAGTCATTGTTGCAGATAATTACTATAGAAAACGTGATCTATCTTTGGGGTTGCTAGACACTGTGGAGGAGTTGTGTCAAAACATGCGCCAAACAATTACACTCAAAAGAGACTTTAGACTACAATACATGGATGTTATGTTCAATAATGAATTCATTACTTTAATGTCAACACAAGATAGAAAAGACAGAAGCACTGGCAAGCTGATCTACTTGCCAGAAGACTCTTATTCTGTGGGTTCTCTATCTGCAATGCAGAATTTTGAAGGGAGTTCAGAGTTAGGGCGATCAGTTCACAGCACAAGTTCCCACTCAAGTGCATCCTTTATGTCATCTTCTGAATAAATTCAGATGACACTGGTATACATAGTAAATTGGAGGTGTTTAAGATTGCTTGAAGGGATAGCATGGAAGAGTACAAACAGGCCCTTATCAAAGCTAAAGCTGTATTTTACTCATCGGTCATAGAAATAAATAAAGAATAAAAACAAGAATAATCCTAGATTTCTATTTAATATGGTATTCAGCTTAACTAAAACACGACAAAGTGACTCTGAAGTTCAGCATTATTTTAATAGTATTGACTTCATGACTTCAATGACTTACTTTACTAATAAGATGTTCGTCAAATCACCCATCTATTCAGCAACCTTCCAGCACTAGTGTAGATGCCTGTTTAATTAGCTAAAAATCAGGACCAGAATCTTTTAAATTAATAACTAATACTAAATTATCCTCACTGATTATCTCATCAAGTCAGCAACATGTTTATTAGATCCAATGCTTATATATTTACTTAAATAATGAATACAGAGTATTATAGAACCACTGCTTATTATTTTAAATTAATCCCTTACCTGTGGTTATGTGCCAAAATCCTTTAAATGTGCCGTAATAAAGCCCCTGATTAAAAAAGACAATCTTGACCCTTGTGTGCTGTATAATTACATACCAATTTCAAATCTACTTTGGCTCTCTAAAATCTTAGAAAAAGCTGTCTATCAGCAGCTCTGTAGTTACCTCCAAAGTAACCGAATTTATAAAACATTTCAGTCAGGCCTCATCATAGTACTGAAACAGCATTAATTATGGTATTTAATAATTTACTAATATAATGTCAGATAATGGACATGTTTCTTATTAGATTTAAGTGTTGCATTTGAGACTATAGATCATGATATCTTACTAAATAGGCTAAAAAATACTATAAGGATTTACGGGGACTGGCACTTATCTGACTGACCGGTACCAGTTTGTTTATGTAAATCATCAACACTTAAAGCTCTCATAAGTAGAGTACCGTGTTCCTTAGGGATCTGGGCATGGTCCACTATTATTTTCTGTGTTTATGCAACCTTTAGTCTCAATTATTCGTAAATATAGCATTAGTTTTAAGTACAAAACTGGATGTTGTTTATTTCCTTTTAATTAAGTCAGATAAACTGTCTTAACTGGTCCAAAGACTGACCACATCTATCTTAAATCTAGATGGCTACTGTAAAAGAACATCAGTGTCACAATTGATTCAGAGCTCTCCCTTGACACACATTAGCAACATCGCACAAATTGCTTTCTTTCAGTTACATATTATTGCTAAAATTTATTTTTTTTGAGATGCAGAGAAATGGGTTCATGCAATTATAACCTTGAGGTTGTATTCTTTAATACTAGATGCTCCAGTACATCTCATATAAACTTCAACTAGTGCAGAATGCAGCAGTTCGAGTGCTAACTAGAACTAGTAACTACAATCTGTTCTGGCATCTCGACACTGGTTACCAGTTCAATTCTGCTCTGATTACAAAATACTCTGTGTTACATATAAAGCTCTACATGGTCTGGCCCCACATTATCTTACAATACAGCTCACCTACTTTTTTGGTGAACTGCACTGAACATTGAGTTTTATCTTCGTTAAAGAAAGTAATTACTGTTAAAATCATGCTGATCCTAAGAGCCATTTTCTGTGATCTAAAGACTGTATTAAGTAGAAATCTGGCATTATTCTTATTTTTTTCTGTGACTAAGGAGGAATATGCAGCTTTGTTTAAGGGGTGTATGTACTCTGCCACTCTATCCTTAAAGGCAATCTTAAATACCTCCAATTTACTGTGTCACCACTTGCGTTCTAAACATCGAGCTGTTTGCTTTAAGGTGCGGATGTGGTCATTATACCAAGGTGGTAGCCTTTCTCTAGTCTGGAAGGTTATTAACATACAAACATAATGCTATTGGTGTGATAACGAGGCAGTAGGCATTTTTTGATACATATAGGTAAAAAACTAAGAGATAGTAAAACATGTAGGTTATCTAGATTGATACCAAGGGTTAATGTTAGATATAAAGTATGACTACTGTGGTGGGTCAGTCACATACCATTTTGAGTGATACTCATGGACTCTAAAATGGACAAAAAGCTATTTTAATTGTATCCTGTAGATTTTCAAAGTGAATATTAAAATCACCTACAATTAATAACTTAAATAAAGAAAGTTTGAATTTCCTGATGAAATTCAGAGTAAGAACCAAGAAGGCCGTTAGATCAGTATTTCAAATGAATTAGCCATGTAATAGGCTTGAGCACTAACACCTAGATGCTAGTCAAAAATGACTATGCCTCCTACATTGCAGAGTAGTGACCATAACCTGCTGTAGGCTTGGTAACCTCGTCACTTTGGGTTGGGACCACAGCACACTACATTCCCTTCGCAACTCTATCAACCTCTAATGTTTGCCTTAGTAACCTGTGACTGGCGTAGGCAGCCCCTACATGAATAACAATTTACAGAATTCATGACTATGGAGTTCACTCAGGCTTCCTATTATGTCCAGCACTTTGGCTGCTGGGATACATGTAATTCTAGCTGCTGGTGTCCCTAAAGGGGTAGCTAATTTGATGTGTCCCAAAATATAAGCCATAATTAAATCTCTTTGTCTTTACCTTGGTGAAGATGTTTTACCTTTAACTGTTTTGAGCACAAATATCATTATATTTTCCAATGACATGGTTCTTGTTGCATTATATCCATGAAGTGTGGGTGTGAACCTGCACTGTTTTTTATATGTACTTTACCACTAATTGATGATCTATAAAAATGTGTGATTTTCCTTTGTCATTGTATAAAATATTTAAAAAATATTTAAAAGATATTAGACTTTTTGGAAATCACAATATTTAAATGAGTTCCTGAGCAACACTAACTAGAATTAACAGATCAGAAAATGAATAAATTAATGACTATTTAAACATACTCAAATGTTAAATTAGATTAACTTGCTCTTATACAACGAAGTGGTTCTTTATAACAAGTTATAATACCAAAATATTCACTTTCATTAACTTTCTTATCCATTTATCCAACTGTGGAAAGAAACCAGCGTTCCCAGAGTAACACCATTTGGACACAGGAAGGCTATGCATGCTCAGCACAGAAAAAAACTAGACTGCTTCACCGGGGATCTAAACCAGGACCTTCTCATTATATGGCAACACTGCTACACCCTGAGCCACCATGCCACCCCTAGTGCAATATCGCATTCTTGAATACTTACATACTTTTCCTTTGTCTGTAAACATCGTCGTCCAACAGCTCCAGCTTCCTCAGTTCAGTCCTGACCTCTAACTCCATTTGTGTCGTGGATTTTAAAGAATAAGATTTTTATAAATTATTTATAAAGACTTGGGATTGAATACTGTAGCTCTACTTATGTTTCCTACTAACATGTTGGGCAATAGAAACTGCAAACAGAAAGTATTTAGAATTCTTTCTTATGACCCTGCTGTTTTATTGACGGTTATCTTATTTTCAGATTCTTAAATCAATCATGACTATTCTGTGCAAACAAACACAACTCATCAGTCATATTACACTGGTCTAACATCTGAAAAAAATGTTTTCTGATAATTAGTGTCGATTCCAAATATGAAGTGAATTTTTTCCACAAATATGAAATTGTTTAATTAAAGATTATAAAGTCTGATATCAAGGGTAATAAGAATCTCTAAAGTAGCGTTAGCATGTAATATATTTGTTTCATGCAAAAAACTATTGTCTAACCAAGACACCTATAGTTGTGTACATTTTAATTGTTAGGGAGAATTTTTCTAATTTTGGATGCTTTGTAATAGTTATGATCACAATTGTCATACTGTAATCACTAGCAGTAATCTGTCATCATGTTTGTGTTGCATTTCCCTTGATATCTATGTTACATGGACATTATTTTTTTGTGAATGCACTAAATACAGTCAACAAAACGGATTCAGACCTGTGTAATTTATTAAACACTAATTAAACTTCTAACTTATCAGTTCGGTTATTTTCAACCATATGGACAATTGGCTAAATTGTATATGCTAAATATTATATTACTTTCTTACCTAGCAGATAGCTAAGAGTCATCTTTAAGCTTGCTCCCTGCAGGTGTCAAGTTCTTTCTTTTGATTTGGATTATCAAATTTTAAACAAGCCAAGAGTTTCCTTTTGCTACACTGTACATACCTCTTTGTCGTGTGTTGCACTTGTAATGCAACAGAATGCAAAGCAGTTTTAGTTTAGCATTCCATTTTATGATATTTTATGACCCTTGTGTAATTATGTTAATTAGATAATAAGGGTTTACTCTCATTTTAGCCCATTTCTCACACATTACTTATCCTAGCTGTTTACTTCAAGTTTTTCCACAATATTGCTACTAGAAATTTGACTGGAATTTGACTTGGTAATTCCAAAACACTGACTTTATTCTTTGTTAACCATAATTTGGTAAACATCTTGTGCTTATGATCTTTGTCTTGCTGCATGATTTACTCTTTCTTGATATTCATATCTAATGAGAAAATAGAAAACATATGCTGTGCTCCCTACACATAGGACCTAATAATATAACTTGTTGCTCCAAAACTGACTTTGAACTCTCTTTTTAGACAATGAAATAAACACTGACTAAAACACACACACACACACACACACACACGCACACACGCACACACGCGCACACAATAAGAACCTGGAACATTTTACTTACATCTTTATCTATTAGAACCATTCTGCCCTAATTATTGGACTTTACATGACCACATGATTTATTTGCATGTGAATAGGTATGAACAGAAGGGTTTGTTGCATAATCTTTTTTCCTGTTTTCCTCACAATCTCTGCCATCTGTTTATATGAGTGACAGTTTTGCCTTTGCCAGTCTGTACTGCAGGACAAAAGTGATGTTTTATTTTTGTCTGAGTGTTGACTGCTGTACTGGGCTTCTTGGATGTGCCACCCATTAATGCGAACTAGCATGATCATGCCTTTAACCAAGTAACAGGTGTCAGTGACTCCAGTGCTGCTTTTTATTTTGTTACAAAATACGGTGGAAGTACAACTTGAGAAATGAGCTCAGCCTTTCACAGTGACTCCTTACATTGTGTTATGTGTTAACATTGCTGTCTACCGGTAGTGGTGTGACAGCATAGTGATGTAAAAACGTACTGTTATCATCACAGAAACAGTGGGTAATGAAATGTCACACTATATCTGATGGCCCTGTATCCATCTGCAGATCAACTGGAAGGATACGCTAAATGAAAAACAAGTGAGAAGAGGTGATTGGTTAAAATATACTGCAAATATAATTTCCTGCAATAAATGCTTTCACTGCAATAAATGCTGCACTTTTTGGCAATGCTTACCCTGTTTTGGATCCAAATATTTGTTGCAGTTGTTTCATTTTATTTTTCTTTTCTCTACCTTTATTGTCAAACTGTCACATATGCCCATATCTACAACATTACCACTCTTACAATTATATAAATTATAGTATAGAAATGTTATTTATATATTATACTATATACAAATATATACTACAACCCCAATTCCATTGAAGTTGTGTGAAACGTACATAAAAACAGAATACCATAATTTGCAAATCCTTTTGAACCGATATTTAATTGAATATACTAAAAAGACCAGATACCTGTAAAATACCTGTAAAAACAAAGAGAAAGAGCTGCTGACACTGCAATAAAGGCTTCACCAATAACTATTGCAAGAAGAATTCAGCTACCATGGTCCAGATGGTGCGATATTGCAACATAAGTCCAGACTTTTTTTATTGCTTGTTTCAAAAAAAAGAAAAAGCTAAAAAATTTATATATATAGCTTTTACTGCCCTCCGGTGGAAAGCCAACGGTATTGTTCTGTACATTACCCTTTTTTCGAGATTTTTATTTGTAGACTAAATACATTTTATTTTATTTTTTTATTTATTTTTATTTTTCCTCCTTACGTGTATTGATTACACATAGTCCTCGAGAAATTGAAAAGTGCTGAAAAAAAAGATTTATTTTTATTTTTTTTCCTCCCTTCTCAGTAGACTATTAAGTAGGAACATCCAAGGAACAAGGAATTAAAAAAGACTTGCCTAACGAGGAGAAATATGCAATAGGATGCAGGCGAGGAGGCTCACCGAGCCGTTGAGAAAGCACGCCTCCGACTCCCAGTGATGAAGCATCTACTTCCACGATAAAGGGGAATTCTGGATCCGGATGAGCTAACACCGGGGCCGTGGTGAAAGCTAGTTTAAGCCTCTCGAACGCCTTGTCCGCCCTCTCGGACCATACCAGACGTTTGGGTTTCCCCTTCAATAGGCTGGTGAGTGGTAGGGCAATCTGGCTAAAAGACCTGATGAACCGGCGGAAGAAGTTGGCGAATCCCAGGAAACTTTGGAGGTCCTTAATGGTCTTGGGGGTGCTCCAGTCTAATACCGCCTTCACCTTGGTCGGGTCCATCTGGACGCCGTGGTCATTGATGATATATCCCAGGAAGGCGATCTCTCTCTGATTGAATTCACACTTTTCTGCCTTGACGTATAGTCCGTTCTCCAGTAGTCTGGTCAGGACCGCCTTGGTGTTGTGGGCGTGTGAGCTCGGATCAGGCGAGTAGATCAGGATATCATCAAGGTAGACGACAGCGCATTTACCCAGAAACTCACGTAGCACATCATTTACCAGGCACTGGAACACTGATGGAGCGTTAGTTAGGCCGAAAGGCATGACCAGGTACTCGTAGTGTCCTGCTGTGGTGCTAAACGCGGTCTTCCACTCATCCCCCTCTTTTATCCTCACCAGATTGTAGGCATTACGGAGGTCCAGTTTGGTGAAGATCTTTGCGTGACGAAGTTGTTCCAGGGCAGAGGGTACGAGAGGGATAGGATACGTGTACCTCTTGGAGATCTTGTTGAGTTCCCGGTAATCGATACACGGGCGGAGGGTGCCATCCTTCTTAGGAACAAAAAAGAAACTGGAGCTGGCTGGTGACTTGGAGGGGCGAATGAAACCCTGGGCCAGGGCTTCAGTGATGTATTCCTCCATTATCGCCGTCTCTCGGACTGATAGGGGATATGGAGTGGCCCGGGGTATCTTGGAACCCGGCAGGATGTCGATGGCACAGTCGTATTCTCGATGAGGGGGGAGACGGCAGGCTTCACCCTTGCTGAAAACCCGGGCGAGTTCCCGAAATTCCGGGGGAACGTTCTCAGGTAGCGACTCAGTAGAGGAACAGGTAGATGCTACTGACAACCCTTTGAGAGGAGGATTGATACATGTGCGGATACACTGTGGAGACCAGGCAAGGACGTCCATAGGAGACCAGGATAGCGTGGGGTTGTGGTCACGGAGCCAGGGTTGACCCAAAATGATGGGAGAGATGGTGGCGGGCATGACGAAAAAGGCACGTCTCTCTTCGTGAACGGCCCCAACTCTCAGGATGATCGGAACGGTTTGATGGGTAACACTGCCCACAGCCTTGCCGTTAACTCCCGAGACTAGCCGAGGTGGCTTAAGGGGCACCGTCTGTAGCTTGAGACTCCGCACCAGCTGCTCCCCTATGAAATCCCCCTCGGAACCGGAGTCGATGAGAGCGGTTACTAGAGTGGTGTTGGATAGGTGGGTTAGTTGGATTATTATCCGAGAGTTAGGGTTGGTGCTGGTGCGAGATGGGCTCACCTGATTCTCCCGTTGGTTACGGTGGGGAGCTCCAGAACTCTTCCCTCCTCCTGCTGCCTCAAATCGCCTCGCTGGTCGAATGGGACATTCCGGGAGTTGGTGGTCTGCCTCACCGCAGTACAGACACAGGTGTCGTCTAATCCGTTCCCGGCGTCGTTGCTCCTTCAACCGAGCGCGACCCATCTCCATGGGCTCTTGTCTGTGTGGGGAGACCCCCCGGGGGACAGGAGTAGTGCGAGACGGAGAAGAGGGATTTCTAACATAAATGTTGTGTAAGATTCTTTTTATTTTTTAAGGAAGGGAATAATGTACAGGTCTGAAGTGGTACATTTTGTTATTCTTTGTAATCCCATGTGCAAAGTACCTGTCACAATGGATGGCGGCTAGGGTTGCCAAACAGAAGTGTATCCTGTGTGGTTAACTAGACATGTATGTTTTAAAAGGCTCAATACCTATCGGATCATGCATCAGCAAAATGATTTTGAAAGAAATTGTATTTTCCCATTATCCCATGTCTGTCTCCCTGTCTTTGAGTTGAATTCATCGTAAAGTTGTCTATTACCCGAAGCATACCCATTAAATCTTAAAAGAATGATAACAAAACAAGATAAATTTTTTATAGATTTTCTGTAGATACTCGACTTTTAAACAACTGCTTACTGTATTATGGAGTTGATTTTGTGGGGTAACAAAACAGAGTGGCCTGCAAAAACTTCTCAGGTACTTCTCTTCGCACCAAGCCAATCGATTCTCCTGTCTGCCTGAGTCTGACTGCCAACGCTACTCTTCTTGAAGGCTTTTCATTATGCGCTGCTGCTGAAATGCTTTTCTATCTCGTATTGATTTTAATGTGTCAAAACCCGAACCCCTGCTGTCCAGAATGTTCCGGGACATTGTTTCGGTCTGGGGCTGTGGTGTACCTCAGAGCTCAGCCGCTGGCCCATTTGAGTTGGCTCGGTGATTTTCAAGGCCAGTGTGTTCTTGACATTGGCTGAAGTTTTTGGCAGCGTTATGCTGACTGGCTGAATGAAGCATCCCCACCTCCACATATACAGACAGATGCACATATGGACACAGATGTTCTATTAAGCAAACCATGATTAAATACACTGCTCACAAAAAAAATTAGAGGATATTTCAATACAAATACAAAGAGGATCCAACAAGAACTGCTGGACAATCTGTCAGTGTATTTTGACAATCTTGGTTGACCACATACCCTATTGAACAGTCAATGTGTGGTACTCTCATCCAATTTGACATGCTTCTGTTAAACCCCATCAATATATCACTTGTTACTTTATCATGATAATTGAGTTTGCATTTTATTTGTGTAATCAAACTTTCTTTGACTGTTCATTTGCTTGTCTAATCATCTTGTTTAATTAAATAAAGTCAAATGCTTCATTTTTTAATTGCTTTACATTCATTTTGAATTATTCCCTACTTTAAGTGAACACTGTGTTATTTAGCATTTATAGATTTAAAAAAAACATATACTAACCTTGATTAAGACTACCAATAAGCATACAGAAAGAAATTACTTAACAGTAATCTACCCACAGTCAGGCCATTTTTAAGGCTATTTTACTGGCTCATGAAATGCACACAAGGCAGTATAAAGGTTAAAACATTGGTTTATTTTGCAAAGTTCAGATAAGAGGGGAAGGAGAGGGAGAGAATGAACCAAGGTGTTCTCTCCCATGTGAGCAGCAGACAGGTAAGATGCAGTTGCAGTAGTAAGCAGTAACCTGTATGGGTGACAGCCCAGGTCTGGGTTAGAACCAGCAGACAAAGAGTCTAGATTTCAGAGCAGGTCTGTGATGAGAAACAAAAGACTTACAGATACAGGTAGCAACAGGGAGTCGATGCAGAAATCAGCAGAACCTCCAAAGAGGAAAGTGTCAGAGCTGCATGAACCTAGTAATCAAACTCTTTGACAGCTGAAATGACAGAAGCTCGAGTGAGCACAGAGGCTTACAGAACCAAGTAACTCTTTATAATCCTGTGCTGATCCTTAAGGCAGGGCTGAACTCACTGATGGTGTGACAGTCAGAAACTGGAGATGAGGTAAAGCAGCACAGAGGTGCAAACATAGGAATGTGCACTTAAGCTTTGTCTGGGGAAAAGGGAAAGAACAGAACTAGAGGAAAAAAAGAATAATGAGGCTAACTGAAAATGAGTAACAGAAAAGAAAGCAAACCCATCACCACCATAAGCATGGAACACTGCAAGTGAAAATATCTGACGAATAGCATCACCTATAAATTCAATAACGGCGGAGTTTTACTGTACTGTTTATTATGAGACTATCCCTTATTCTAAGGGATAGATGGCAGCCCTACTTTACTGTATGAAGGCTTAATAAAAACACCTGTTCACTACTCCTGTCACGCCCAATTCCTGCACGGCGGGTCATACCCAACCATGCACTCAATCTGCGTCACCGTCATACTAATTAGTCTCACCTGTTTCTCGTTACCGCACTCTATATATTCACCAACATCACGCTCCCACCTTGCTAAGTCACTTGGTTTGTTCCGTGTACTAAGCGTTATATGATTGATCGCCTTCTTACCGTTTTGACCCTCTTTTCGTGTTCCCGGATTCGGGATTCGGTATCGTCGTGCTCACCCAGTATTTCGACCTTGGTATGTTTTGGACACTGTGTTTTGGATTTGTCCCAATAAACTACCGCTTCATTGCTACCTGCGTTAGCTTCCGCGTTTTGCTACCTGGCGTCACAACTCCTCTTTAACATTTCTTCATCTTTACCCCTGTCCTCATTATCACTTACAGACTGCTAAATAAAACAGCAAACAATGTATTTTTCTTTTTTGGTGCACCTTCATTGCACCACTGCCCACAAGTTTTCCCTTTCATCCATATTCCGGTAATGAGTGCTAGAAACTCGCAGTTCCATTTCTACTGTTGCAGTACTACATGCTAAATAGCATATGCATTGCAATTGCAACTGAAGCTTGCATGGATAATCTATTTAATATATTTTTATAGGATATTTATTGCCAGAGTTGGGAAAGGTCACAAGAACAGCCCAACAGAGCCAGTGGTCAGTCTGTCATAAGTATTCAGACCCTTGGCTCACAGCTCACCGTGCATGTCAATGCAAATGAGAATCATGACATTGAAAGAACTGCCCAAGGAGCTCAGAGACAGAATTGTGTCAAGTCGCAGATCTGGCCAAGGTAACAAAAAAAATCTGCAGCATTTAAGGTTCCTATGAGCACAGTGGCCTCCATAATCCTTAAATGGAATACGTTTGGGATGACCAGAACTCTTCCTAAACCTGGCTGAAAGCCAGCATAGAGTTTGCCGAAAAACCACATGACAGACTCACAGAGTAAGAGAAATAAGATTCTCCGCTCTGATGAGATGAAGATTGAACTTTTTACCTTTAATTCTAAGCAGTATGTGTGGAGAAAACCAGGCACTGCTCTATACAATCCCAACAGTAAAACATGGTGGTGGCAGCATCATGCTATGGGGGTTTTAGCTGCTGGGACAGGACGGCTGTTTGCAATTGAAAGAAAGATGAATGTACAGACATAACCTGGAAGAAAACCTCTTTCAGAGTGCTCAGGACTTCAGACTGGGCCGAAGGTTCACCTTTCGAAAAGACAATGACCCTTAGCACACAGATAAAATAACAAATGAGTTGCTTTGGACTCTGTGACCATTCTTAACTGGATTAGCCAGAGCACTGACCCAAACCCAATTGAGCATCTCTGAAGAGAACTGTAAATGGCTGTCTAACCAACATTCACCATCCAACCTAACTGAACTGGAAAGGATCTGCAAGGCAGAATGGCAAAGAATCCCCAAATCAAGGTGTTGTATCATTCCCAAGAAGACTCATGGCTGTACTAGCTCAAAAGGCTGTACTAGCTTCTACTAAATACTGAGCAAAGGGTTTGAATACTTATGACCACGTGATATTTCAGCTTTTCTTTTTTAAAAATTTGCAAAAGATTCTACATGGGATGCTGAGTGTAACTTTTTTGATTTTAGCAAATGGCTGTAATGAAATACAGCCAAAAGTGATGAATTTAAAGGGGTCTGAATACTTTTCGTACCCACTATATATATATATGGAAAATGGATTAAATGATGGTCACACAATATGGCAGTCTTCCTCAGTCTGGGGCTACGTGCAAGATCTCACCTTATGAGGTAATGATGATTCTTCCTATTTTAAGTTCACCAAGGACCATCTGGATGATCGAGATCCAGGAGGCATGGGAGAAAGTCATGTGATTAGATAAGACTGATCTGTGGTGGTCATGTGGGGGTCCTGATCATTAGAGAAAATGGGGCATATTAAATATGCAGAGAAACATGGGATACAGTCTGTCTGTAATTATAGAACTACACATTCTGTAAATATGTAAATTAATACAGGTGAGATCTAATTAGACACCGGGTCTTGCCACAAGAGGGCGTAAAATTTCAGAGTAACCTGTTACATGGGACATTATCCTGCTGGATTAGCCATCAGAAGAGCACTGAGGTAATAAAGGCATGTCACAGGTAGGCTGTGACAATGCTAAGTTGGTATTAAGGGTTTTAAAGTGTGGCAAGAAAATATTTCCCCACATCATTACACCACCAACAGTCACCTGAGCCATTGATACAAGGCAGGATGGATTCATGCTTTCATGTTGTTTACGCAAAATTGTGACTCTACCATCTGAATGTCACGGCAGAAATTAAGACGTTGAAACATTGAAAATGCAGGCAATTATTTTTTTTAGTATTTTGTTGTTCCATCTGGAGCCTGTGCAAATTGTAGCCTCAGTTGTCTGGTCTAAGCTAACAGGTATGGCAGAGAGCAGGCACATTTGTCCATATCAACTTACAATCCAAGCAATTGTGAATTTTAAGAGTCTTTCTTAAGGACCCAATGGTAGCAGCTTGCTGTAGGTAGGATTTAACCCTGGATCAACAAAGCCCTTATCACCTGGGGTGCAACAGCAATCTCATCTCACAGGTCACATACATCCATTAACATGTAGTAGTAAAATACTTTAGTATCGAAATGCCATGCTTTTTAAGGGTTAAGACTGAACCGTTGTATTAAATAGTAATGTAAGTACTATATAAAACATAAAAACATAAACAATATACAGTATTTCTGTTTTCCCACTCAGGTGTAGTAATAGGTATGAGAGCATGTAATGTTAACTCCCAGGCTCTCAGTAGGGATTGTTCTAGTTTTCGATATAACACTCAACACCTCCCCATCAGCGCACACAGGTCTACATTTACTGCCATCATATTCCAATGCAGTTTCAACTTTTATTCATCATAAAAGGGCAGGGAGAAACATGTAATTATTTTCTGTCGCCCTACCCAAGATCAAAGCCATCACATGTGATTACAGGGAGAACAGGCTCTTTGAAGATACAGAGGGTATATCGGTATACTTGGTTCTCTGTGACTTAAACCTGTTACTCTTCGCACACACACACACACACACACACACACACACACACACACACACACACACTGATTTAGTCTTCTTTTTTACTTATTAAAGATCAGCTATGTTTTAGACTTGTGTACAACAGAATACTGGTGTGTAGTTTAAACTGGTGTGTCTGAACTGAGTAGCATGGTCTGTGACCTCACTGAATTTGCAGGAGAGGGGAAAACAGAAGGGTGGACACATTTGATGTTCAAACACAGCTATGTTATTTCTTATTCCCTTTTGCAAAGATATCCTTTTAATTTATGAACACAAACTGTTTAAGCTAGGGCCCAATTTCTTCTACTGTATATATACTGTCCTTGTGTAACTTTAGAAAGAAACGACTAATTTGAAAGCATGGTTTAAAGGAAAGTCTGTTTAAATAAAGCAAAAAAGCTGATTCAATTTAATGGCACAGTATGCAGATTATCTTTTGCTGCAAAAAAACCCACAAATCTCCATCCATGTTATTCTGTATATTGTAACCGCTTGTATTTTGTGACACATCAAAAGAAATAAAAGCCATATTTTGAGCGAATCATTTTACTTCATTGCAATCTGAATGTGCCATATGAGAAAAAATCTATCTTAATGGAAAATATATACATGTACAAGATACCCTTTAAGGTTTAGCCATGGAAACCTCAATTTGAGGGCCAAGCAGTCAAGTGTAAAACCTGCTCACATAATGAATAGCCAAGCAGCTATTAGCCTATAATACAGGCCTTTATATTACCTCTGAGTGTTGCACTACTCTTTCCATTCTCATTTAACTTCATGTCAGGTCAGTGAAGGTATAGCAGTCAGCCAGAGCAGAAGCCATTTTATTGCCAGTAATGCTTTAGTGTGGGGATTCACCATGCATGCACAGAGAGGGAGAGATGACGTTGCCTCATGCTGGAACATACATTTGTGGTTGGCTGAGTGTTCCTCTGCGTGAGGACATGAACTCTTCTGCTGAGCAGGAGAAGGGATGTAAAATTTATTAGGAAAAAGACAGTGAACAGATATGTGCTTAACAATCAGCAAATTTACACTGCGATTATGTGGTGGGTCAAACAATACAATCACTACTGGCAGTAAAGGTCTCACAGGGTATGGGGGAGAGGTGGAGTGTATCTTCAGGTGAACTCAATTTACATACAGTCTACAAGGCATTCCAAGGTTTTATCAAATATCAAAGCTTAACTTGGCTTTTGAACTTGCTATGGCCATTCAGGAATATAGATTCACAGAAAGAAAGACATGAGAACAGACAGCATGGAAGCTTGTAAAGCTTGTAACTGGAAGCTTGTAACTTCTTTTAAAAGTAAATCTTTTGAAATACTAGATCGATAACAAAAACAGCGTAAATTACAAACACTGCAACAAAATAAATGAAGTGCAGCTTACTTCGCATAGCAAAAGGAGCAGACAGGCACATCCAGTGAACTGGCTCCGGATGCCGGATCACTCACAAGCACGGTCTTCAGGAGAACTGTTTCAAGATCAGGTTTATCTGTGTCTGTCCTATCAGAGTACAAGAAGCAATGCCTCCATTTGAAAATAATAATAATCCCTGAACATCCGCTGGCTAGATGCAAAGTATTTTGGATTCCCTTGTGAGCCGTACTGAGTGTTTGTTTACTGTTATACGGGTTACCATTTGCTATTGCTGCTTTCTTCAACTTTGATTCCATCTGGACTCTGTTCGCCGATCGTCTGAACCCTGCATGTATATTATTTACGACTTTGCTATGATTGCATGCATCTAATAAACACCTGTGATTGCTTCCTACACCTGCTTTGTGTGTGTTTTCCACAACTTATGGGTGAAAGTAGTACCATCTTTTCTTAAATACTTTTTGCGCAAACACCGTAACCGTACCTCGGATCTAGGTGTTAAAAAAGTACTGATGTAGGCGAGGGTGTGACGTGAGACACTGCTTAGGGAGGGCTGTAAAAACCAGTGCAAGCTGGTGCACCTTGTCAGCGTAAATGGCGTGATGTGCATTTCTCACGCACTGTAGTAATAAATGTATGTTTTGTTTCTTACCTTTGGCTTGCTTTTACATAACTTCAAAAGACATCAGAAGTCACTGCAGTCACTTAATTTATGCAACACAGATTCCCAGGCACAAGAATTCAGGTAATTTCAGAGTAATTCAAGCATGTTAATAATGTTTTACATTTACATCAAATATATTTTTAGGTTATACAGCAATTCTGTGACTTTTCTCTGAAATATGAAAAGAGGCCCCATGAAATGCTGTGCACACAATTATAATTTTGTCAGGTACAGTGGCAGCTGGTGGTTTTTCAAATCAGGGAAGCACATATGTTCAGAAGTAATCACTTCATTTTACTGGCTAGCCATTTTTATACAATGCTAATATAAATATGGGCCTAATAAACTTAATATAATATATATTGTTGTTTTATCACTGTAAATCAGAATGATTGTAAAAACATACAGATTAAACTTAAAATATTTGAAAATGTAATCTAACTACAAAGGCTATACAAGTACAGAAAAACACCAGCATCATCAAATAAATACCTACAAGAGGCTTTAACTTAGTAGATGCAGTAACAATTTAAGTACATAATAAAAAAAACAGGTGATTACTTTTGGTATGTTAATATTACTTTTACTTTTACTTTTAAGATTAACCAAACTTCAACAAATCAGTGGCAGTAAAATAAGATGTGTTATTATGTAAAACAGCTTTGTATTTATATAAAATTAGGCAGTGAAACTAACTGCACCTACACTGTAGACATGTAAAAATCTTGATGCTATGTCTATGTTTTAGCTTTCTTGTAAGATGAAGTGTACCTTCACAAACAGTCTAATATAGTCTACTTGTTTTAAAATCCACTGCCCACCAGTAATGTACAAAAGATGAATTTGCAAATGTAAATAAGTGCAATAAAGAATGTGCAAATTTAGTGAATGCACAAACAGGATGTAGTACAACTTAAAAAAAATGACGAACTGGAGTTTGTAACTGAACATTTAGTGTGTGTAATGGGCCAGATCTGTTCAGATTTATTCTGGCACCAAATACTATTCATAAAGTAGCTTCCCCCAAAACGCTCTGTACTTCCTTCCATGCTGAGATAGCATTTACCAGACCACAGCAAGGAGTACAGAATGTAATGTGGGTGACTGAAGTATGTAATGGTTATCTGTGCAGTATTTAGCATACATAAATGTCCAGCGGGGCTAAGAGAGCCACCCCAGTTGTGTGTTTTGCCTCTCAAATTGTTGCAAGGCTTTACACTCCTGTATAGAGCTGTTCTCAAAACAGACAGTGATGTTAACGGTCAGGATGCTATTTAAGGTGCAGTAGTAGAATGCAATCTGGATGTGGGGAGGAAGTCTAAATTACAGTATGATACAGTTTGTACTAGTATAGTTAGTATTTCTTGTACATAATTTGCTATCCACTCCATTACATTAAACCACGACAGCACCACCAGATATTATTTGGGTGATGGATGCAACAGTCCTATGTGGCAAGGGAGTTTCTATTGTGCATGCATGAGTGTACCTGGCACAGAAGTGTTACTGACCACAACAGTGTTACTAATACAACTATTTTTTTTTGCAGAATGCTATACTTATATCCTGTAGTTCATCTTTGTTGGTTTCAAGCCTCTCTTCCACAGTTTTTTGGCACAGGAAATATATGTTTCACAAACCAACCATATGTTTTACCACCCATAAGAGACGATAAGGTGTTTTAA
The DNA here is from genome assembly GCA_034780495.1 of Parotocinclus cesarpintoi. Classification (NCBI taxonomy): domain Eukaryota; kingdom Metazoa; phylum Chordata; class Actinopteri; order Siluriformes; family Loricariidae; genus Parotocinclus; species Parotocinclus cesarpintoi. The sequence continues at coordinate 3,021 of JAUZSV010470829.1, read as the reverse complement.
AGCCTGACAATGCTATTTTAGGAAATATACCTTAATGTGAGCATTCTGTTTGCACAGGCCACCTTCAATAAAAGACAATGAGGATTTATGAGCTATTCGATCTGCCACTCTATTAGGGTGTGGAGGTCTAGCTCAGCCATTTCTTTGTCTGCTTATTAATGTAGTTAGGATACAAGAGGCTTGCCAGCCTCATTGAAAGGACAGTTTTAGGAATGAAGCGAAACATTAAATCCAAATGAAAAAAAAAAAACATTTTACATTACAGCAGCACATGCTAATTCTTGTTTTGGAAGGTATGTGTTACATCACATGGTGTAGTGCCACCTGCTAATCACAAAGCTGCCGAGTCACAGAACGGTAAGCATTCTCACCATGCTAACCGTCAGGTGGGCGATCAGGTACTTGTGCACCGTTTAATTGGTTGATGGCACCATGAAGGAAGAAATGATACGGCATGGGAAGAATTTGGCTGTCTCAGTGAATTCTGAGCTTACTTACAACCAGTTAACAGAAAAATGTGACGACTAACAACAACCTCCTTCTGCAAATGCACATAGATTGGCCTGTTATCCTGATGTGGTTCCAGTCTTTGGGAAGGAACACTAGAATTTGCACAGGGGGGCCTGTTTAATCTAAAAAAATAGTCACTGTGTGCTATGAAGTTGAATTTTACTTGCACAAACATGATTATTTGCCCTCTAGTACATAGTATTATTATTTACAAAATGTTCAAGCAAATAAAAATATTCAAAGTAGTATGTTATTTAAGATGTTTTTAATAATATGATATCATGTGTTCCTAGTTTAAAGAGATGTTTTTTTAGGATTAGTAGTGATCCAGATATGATCAGCAGTGATTCTAGAATATCAGTGATTCTAGCAATGCTCTTTCTCTCTCTCTCGGTCTCTCTCTCTGACACACACTCACACACCCTCTCTCTCACACACACACCCTCTCTCTCTCTTTCCCTTTCCCTACAAGAACTGAAGTTAGTCAGTTATAGGCTATGCCTGACCTGATTAAATGCCAGTGAGAAATTGTTACAAAAGCTCTTTGAGGGCACAGGTTATCACTAATTGGTAGCTGCTGGCCCTGAGGGCTTTTTCTCTGGACCTGGAAACCACAAGATAATATAAGGGCAGTATTACTTTGGCCCTATGTGAGAAGTGGCTGTGAGTAGACATCAGACTGCTGCTGGCTTCGACTTTCATGGGAATTTTTGAAGAAAGATGGAAAATTTAGAAAATTATATAGAATAGTCTTTCAGATACAGAGCAACACAACAGATGGCAGAGGGTCATGGAAAGCAACCTTCTCTATTTCACATTAAGTTATGCTTTATCACCCAGGTCAAGCTCTGCAAAATAGTGCATTTAAGTTTACTAGTCATTGTGTTCATCAGGGAAAGATGAAGTATTGCATGGTAAAATGTTGTGCCTTTCTTCAAAATTTGTGCTTGACTGTATGGGAGGTACGATCGCGCATGTGGTTACAGTAATCGCCTCACAGCTCTGAGATACCTGCAATGATATGGGAGCTGACTCCACCTTGTGAGTCCTTGTGCCCATGCAAGTTTACTCTGGGTCTTCCCCCCACAATCAGTGTCTTGTGTCTGCTTTAAATATAACCATTAATGCTGATTTAAACTTAATTAAAAAATAATAAACCATTCTAAACATATAAGTTCAGAAGTTCTGTAAGCTCATGAGTGGACGTTGTAAATATTTAATTTCGTGTTTTCTTTCTATTAAATCGAGAATGGAACTTAAAAAGGTTTTTTAAGTTAATAGTGTAGTGTGCTGGAAGGGCAAAGTGTTCAGTATTACTCAACGTCATTGCAGCTTATTTGCTTGTCTATGTTCCTTCCTTTTCATACACCACAGCATTTCATCACCTGTATATTGTCAAAATCCATAAGACTTGCACAGATTATCAAAAGACAATTGCATTGTGCCATTCCTCCTTTACGCTTTAAAATGTTATAATTATTTTTTTGTAGGAAATGTAAATTCAATTATATCAGTGACGTCAGGCAGATTACGATATAGCTTCTCCTATATTTTAATTAGCTTCATAGTACTTTAATTATGCAGTAAGTGTGTGCAAGACAGATTATTATCTCAAAGAAAGCCCCCACTCAGAGGTGTTGATCTTTCAACCTGAGCCAGAACCTGTCATATGTTTTCTCTCACCATGTCCTAATAAAGAACTATTGTTTCGACATGTAACTGCAATACTGAGCTAGTGCCTGGAAGATTTCTGAAGCAGAGGAAGCCCTTGATCTGTTAAGGTAGCTGGTCTGGTAACTTCAGGTAAATAAATATATATGAAAAGTGCAATTAAGCATTGAAGTGATGCCAGAGTCTAAAGTGCTAGTCCACCACTGCAAGGGCCCAGGTTTGAGTCCCAGCAGTGCCTGCTAGTAGGGTTGGGCTTCACATATTTACATAATTGGCCATCTAAGCAACAGCAACCTACCCAGCTTTGATATGTACTGGTTTGATGTTCAGTGACAAAGGAAATCAAGGGCTAAAACATGGAAAAAAAGTGTCAGTGTGTAATTATAAGTGTGTCTGTGTGGAGTCACAGGTGCTTAATTGTGATATTATAACACAAATCATTAATCTATAAACATGCTTTGTTTTACAACAAAATTCCAATGAAGTTAAATCCTTTTCAACCCATATTCAATTGAATACACTACAAAGACAAGATATCTAACTTTCGAATGGACAAACTTTATTGTTTTTTGCAAATATTCATTCATTTGAATTAGATGCCAACACGCTCCAAAAAAGCTGTGTCAGTGACAACAAAAGACTGGAAAAGGTAAGGAGTCTAAAAAACCACTTGTTTGGAACATTCCACATGTGAACAAGTTGGAAACAGGTGAGTGTCATGATTGAGTATAAATGGAGCATCTCCAAAAGGCTCAGTCATACACAAGCAAAGAATGTGTGAGGTTTAACACTTTGTAAAGGACTGCATGAGCAAAAAGTCCAGCATTATAAGAAAAAACA
>JAUZSV010470721.1:0-16334 GCA_034780495.1 Parotocinclus cesarpintoi | reverse complement strand
CTGTGTGAAAAGCGGTCATGTTTTCAAAGTCTGTTACACCCAAACACAAAACAAATAAGAACTATAAAGAATTAGGTGGTTTTGTTGGTTTTACAGTAATGCGATTTCAGTATGACTGGAGGTACATTCATCTAAGTGTAAATGCACCAGTTAGATTCTCATTTGGCCAGATACACATCCATCAACCAAGCGTAAACTGGACAGTATGTAGGCCTCAGTTTGGACCCTGTGAATGTATTTAACCAAACCTGTTTTCTGTGTTGGGTTCAGTGTGGTTCAGCAGAATATATGGCTCCTGAGGTGGTGGAAGCTTTTATTGAGGACGCCAGCGTTTATTATAAGCGTTGTGACCTGTGGAGTCTCGGGGTAATCCTCTATATCCTGCTGAGTGGAGCCCCGCCCTTTACAGGACACTGCGGTGCCAACTGTGGATGGATTGGGGAAAATCATGCTACACCTGTCAGGTGGGTCTGTATGTAGTCCCTTGGTTCTATATGTGGTTCATAGTCACTATATGGTTCTTAGGAATTTTTTTTTAACCCTCATTACTCATGTCGGTCTTTAACTTTAACAGAGCATGCTATTTGAGAGCATTCAAGAAGGGAAGTACAAGTTTCCTGAACAGGACTGGGCTCACATCTCCACCGAAGCCAAAGATCTCATCTCCAGACTGCTGGTCCGCAATGCTAAAGAGCGGCTGAGCGCAGCACAGGTGCTTCAGCACTCCTGGGTAAAGATGGTATGTCTGCTTCACCTCAAGTGGATTTACATGAGTATAAAAGTTCTTTTTTTTATGTGTTTGACAGTCCTTAGAATGTAAGACAACCTGTCAGTTAAGTGCCAGTGTGTTCAGGTTGGCTCTGCCATCCTTGCTGTTACCCGGGACTCCGTGCTTAAGTGTGCGTTTTTCTGATTGTACTTTTGCAGCTGCTTTAATAAAGAGCAAACGTGTGACTCGGGTGTTGTAAGAGCCAAATTCTGGAGACTGTTATGATGGAGCAAGTTGAGTGGAATGGATTTCAGCTCCCTGCTCAACCTGTACTTAACCTAGGACTGTTCAAGAACTGAATAGTAATAAATTAATATCACGTGCATCTTGTGTATATTAAATAAAATAAGATCTTCTAGGAAGATTTTCTAGAATTTTATAAAGGCATGTTAAAGAAAACAAAAGGATGATGATTTGAGTATGACTGCTAATTTAAATTGGGTTATATTAGGATATATATATATATATATTATATTATAGGATATTCAAGCTCATCACATCAGCATGGATAGTAATTTACTACAATATTTGAGGACTGAATAGCTGTAGCAGTCTCATGAAAACATGAACTGCTTGTTTTTTAACTATGATTTCCCTCCTAATAGCGTGCTTCAAACACAGCTATGACACCCAGGCTGCCCCAGAGGTTAGTTAAAGGCTCAGCTGGGGACTATAGAACCTTGGTGCTCGTTTTAGCTGATACATTGTTCAGCTTAGTAAAGCAGAACCTCCAATGTCGTTTTTTTTTCTTTCTGCCTAACCCTTCTTTTCAGGTTATCCTGCCTGCAGGACCTGACGTTCTTCCCTGTTGTAAATGCTCAGCTAGCCCAACTGGAAGTATTGGAGGAAAGGCTGGAGCAGGAGGACTCACTGTGTGGTCTTCAGTCTCCTTTACTCGTCCTTGCTCCTCTGTCTCATCTGTCCCGGTCCCGGCTGGCTCAGCGACGCAGACGTCTCCTCCTCAGTCCAGTGCTCATGGTGTGAGTCTAGCGTGCATCAACACACACTGAACGCCTGCATCCGAACGCTAAAGAGGCAGAATGCTCAGGGTTTTGAAAATGATACAGAAACCACAGTAATCTGGGACTGGAGTGACGATGTCATGCTGCAGCACTGTGAAGTTTAAATCCAGTGCATCAAGGAGATTCCCTCAGCAGGGCCACTTTCCTCAGCAGGGTTAGTAATGACTCATCCTTAAACCTACATCCAGAGTTTCAGAACATCGTGCACACTGACCTTATTGGAATGTTTGTTTTAACAGTTTTATCAATAGATAAAATCCCTGTAAGAAACCCCCTTTTTTTGCTGCTTTTTTTTTTAATTTAATTTTTTACACTTTATTACTTTATATGTGAAAAGTTTTCCCCTCCCCATTTGGATATACCCAACATGCTTCACTTCCTTTTCACTGGCAGTCATAATCCTTTATCAGTAAGAGCATGCTTGCTTCCTCAGTATCAATCTGCCATTTTCTGCTAGCACTTTTGATCATTTTCTGTTGAGCCATGCAAACTCTGTTCGATGTTGTGATGTTCCGCCGTTTGACCGCTGTGCCTCCCTGGCGTCCCATGTGATTGGATTTTTGGCATCTGCCAATACATTTGTCAATACTTGCTGTGGACGCAGCTGCTCAGTAGCTTTAAAACCAGCCAATCTTATGTGAAGCTGTCAGGCAGAACTATTGGAATGTGCTCTGCACCTGCACAAATCACACTTGCACATCAAATTGTCTCTCATACATACTTGGATTCCAAAAAGTGGTAGTAATTATCTTAGAAGGTAGAAGTAGACTTTTTTTTACTACCCATTTAGAAAACCTTAAACTTGGATGTATATTGAATGCTAGAACATGTGCACATGCAAATGTTCACCTAAAGTCATTTTGTTACTCTACCTTTAAGAATATTTGATTTGATTGTACTAATGATGGAGCAAATAAGATTTCTCTCTACATCCTGACTTGTATAGGGTAGAGCTCATGTAACAGCCGACATGAAGTACAAACATTAGACCTGCTGTCATGCCCTTTCACGTTGTGAAAAGATTTTTCCATCGAGTTTGTGACATGAAATGTACTGCTCACAAAATTCATGATAATAATTAGTGAGCAGTGTATATATAATCAATGTTACATGCACCAGCTACCAGTCAAAAGCATCAGTGTCGTGATCATTTTTTTAAATACTAAACCCTGTTTAAATTTGGGGCAGGGCTTGTACTTTTTTTAATTTAGATTTTTTTTTAAAAGGACATTATCTTGATTCTTATCGTGGACTTTTTCTATTTTTTGACATAACTGGATGTGTTAACAGATGTGCAAGACGCATCTAGTCTCAAACTCTATTATTATTTTTTTAATGTCCAGCTTTTAGCACATTTATCTGCGTTTTAGACTTTCATATCTTTATCTCCAAGTCTTGGTGAACTGATGTAAATAAGCATGCGTTATGGAAATGATGAATGTGATATGGTTTGTTACCTTATTAGATCTTTCCATTCAGCTGTTTTTAGTAAGTTCTTTTTTTAAATTTTTATTTATTTTCATGCTTCTTGATGTCCCTGTTGCAACTGCGCTCATTCTGCCCCTACCCCCTTGTATTTTAAAAACAAGCATTTGTAAAACATAGATGTGCAGAATTTTTGCTTGGGTCACAAATAAAGAGCATGAAGAATTTATTCCGGTATGTTTAGACTGAATTTAAATGCCTTATTCACTATGCAAGTCTTTCATCTGCGACTCTTTTGCTGGAATGTTTTTTACCTGTATGAATATTAATTATAGGAAAAAGCTAATTAACATGTTTATTTCAGAAAAGGTTTTAACATACCAAACATCTGTTGTTCTGGACCGACGTGTTCATGTCATATTCCTACTTTTCTCGTTCTGTATCCAGTCAATGAATGTAGTTTATTTCGAAGTCTGACATTAAGTTTGATTGTGCATTATCACCCACTCACTTTACTTAGTACAATTTGGGATAGAATGGAAATCTGTCCTAATGACACACCTTTTTAACATTTTATGATCTTCGGTGGCAGTGACTCTGGATTGGCAGACTGGGGTGGTGGTGCCTCTTTACAGGGGAATCACACTCCTCAGCCTCCCTGGTCTATGCAGGGGTACTGGAGAAGAGTCCGACTGATAGTTTGAACCTCAGATTCAGAAGAAGCAGTGCGAGTTTCGTCCTGGCCGTGGAACACTGGACCAGCTCTTCACTCTCTCCAGGATCCAGGAGGGTTCATGGGAGTTTGTCCAACCAGTCCACAAGTTCTTCCAGGAGAGACTGTCACTGCTACACTGCTACTCCCATGTTGAGATGAGCCAGTTGAGGTGGTCTGGGCTCGAGTGCCTGCCCAGGGAGGTGTTCCAGGAGGAGACTGGGGAAGGCCCAGGACACACTGGAGGGATTACATTGCCCTGCTGGTCTGGAAACGCCTTGGAATCCCCCCCACCAAAGTAGAGCTGGTGGAGGTGGCTGGGGTTAGGGAGGCCTGGGCCCCAGACATGGAAGATATTAGATTGATGGATGAATATTCTGAAATATTTATTTGCTTATTCAATTTTTTCTAATGCTGCTTTGATACTCTGCTTCCTGTATAAAGTGCTGTACAAAAGTTTCAACAAGGCTATAAGGTTCCTCTAGACTACAGAACCTAGTTTTGGTCAAACATCTTGTACCATCTAGTGAATTTAAAACGCCGTTTATTAGATTAAAAAAAGTCTTGCAGTTTGGTTGCATTGTGATGGCATCTAATGGCACATTTGGGGACTTGGAGACAATGTTCACATTGTCTGTAAATGTCCAACCTGCTCTTTCACAAAGATTAAAATGCACATAGCTTTTTCCAGTCAGCTTTGCAACCTCTCCGGTTGGTTTAAATGCAGTTATTTGAACAGTGACTGAGCCGTCTAGCTTTTCTTATAGCTGTTGTCTGATTTACAACAGTCGACACTTTTGAAATTTCACATATTTTGATGAATGACGAAGGGCTATAGTGAATCGTGACATCATTGACTTCATAAGTTCCTAAACACTGATCCGAAAATATACATTATCAACAGTTGGGGCACCTACTGAAACACATTTATAATTGTTTTATGCAGTGGATACTGTTAGCAACAATTTATTTCTCATGTATGTAGTCAGGTTTTTCTATGCAGTGTGTTTATTCAAAACAAAAGTCTTTGGGAGATATTTTATAGAACCTACATCCCAGTTTTGTTGTGACAAACAGAATAAATGCAAAATGACTACAGGTCTCAGAAGTACTACGTTTTATACTCAAAACATTAGTCTGAAGAAAAGCTGGATTGGCTAAACAAAGCAAAGAGAGAGTAAACTAAGTGTTACTTTAGGACAGTCAGTCATCGTAGAGGCATGTCTGCTTTTTATTGTTTAGGATTTTGTTGGATATTGGGAAATTAAGTTAAGAGGATTTTAAAAATAAGAAGCTCAGGTTGCAGGTTCTTGTGACTGCAGATGAAACTTCAATCACGGTGCCTGATGGGTAAATTTCAAAACCTCCCTCAGTGAACAGATGAGAAAAACTGCTGCTTTGCACAGCAAATACCACATGGATGCGTTCAGCAGTACCCCTAAAGACATCAGAGGTCAGTTGTTAGTTCTTCTATTCCAAACTTGTAACACAGTAAAGGAATAAGCAAGCACTGTATGTGGATATATCCTGCCTATATAATCAGAGGTTTCTTTAAATTACATTTTTATAACCTCAAATCAAAGCTGGAAAATGCAGATTATAATTTAAGATTTCTTACATATACTTTTATTTAAATGCAGACATTATGAACACATTTCATTTTTATTTCTGGTCAACTTAATTTCACTTGTTGAAAAGTAAAGTTTGAAGTGCCATTTGTTACTGTAACACTGTATTGCAGTGCTTATTAAAGGTCAGATAAAGTAATCTGTCCATGGGGTTCTATCAGCTATTGATTAATGCTGGACACAGTGCTGTCTGAGGGACTGGAGATCACACCTTCAGTTTAGGCTTGTACCCCTGCCCTTTACAGACTGAAAATTCTCCAGATTCCTTGAATAGTTTAATATCATGCACTGTAGTGGAAGAAATATATAAATCCTTTCCAACTTTGTTTGAGGAATTTTGTCCTGGATGTTGCTTTAATAAAAATCAAATCATGATTAGAATCACCAACCCGCATCGCGCGTTTGAAATTACATTAATTCTTTTTAGCTCATTACTACCTCTAAATTGCCTGTCCCATATTTTTTGGAATGTGTTACAGGGTTGAAATGTGGTACGCTGCTCACAAAAATGAGGGGATATTTGTAAATGAATGTGAAGCAATTTTTAATAAGGAGCAAATTATTATGCATGTGAGATCCAAACTGTTCTGGTCACTAAGCAGCAAGTGACATAATTATTGACAATTGACATCAGTGACATAATGCCCCAAATTAACTGTTCAGTATTGTGTATGGTCACTTGATTGCCAAAATGCACGACAGCTGTCATGGACAGGATCAGATTGTCCAGCAGTTCTTGTGGGATCCTCTTCATATCACATTCATTTTAAAATAACCCCCTTTTTTTTTTTTTCTTTTTTTTTCTTTTTTTTCTTTCTTTTTTTGTAAGCACTGATTTTCATTAATGAGTAGAATGAAGTTTACTAGACAAAACATGACACATCTGGTTCATTATATCTGCAATGAAACCTGTTTTTTGACCTGCATTTTCCGTAATCAGCTTGATATGGGGTCGTTTCCTGTTCCTCAATAATTTGCAGTCATCACACATTACAGAGTTTGCTGAATAATGTTAGTGTTTCTTTAATAGGACTGAATGAAAAGATCAGAGCTGCTCACATGAGTGTGGGTCGCAGCAGGTTGCTTTTACTTCTGATGTGACGACGTCTAAGGGAGAGCAGCACTCTGTAGGAACAACAGAGCAGATCATGTACCTGCATAGGTCAGGTCTAAACAGTGCTGTATAATCAGGCACCTTGAGTCTTGAATCTTGCACTATATTAAAGTTATAAATGTAGAAATTGCTCCCAATTTGATGAAGTAGGCTTTTTTCCCCTTCTTTTTTTGTAATGAGACCTGTATCATACCCCTATCAGTTATCACACAGTGCGGAACAGGAGTTCTACTGGAAATCAGAGCAAGCTGCCACATACATGTCTCATTGAGCGTGTGAGGAGGCGTGGAGGTAGTGTCTAGCAGGTCGGTCTGTTCGGTCTTGGGATGGTTCAGGTACAAGGTAACGTTGTGTTTGGACTCTGGACACATGCTGGATATCTTAATCTTGTTCTTTTCTTGACTGCTTTTATCCAGCTGGTTTCTCTGAGCTGTGGTAATGTGGATCAGATTACAACTGTGCTTGTAAAATTTCAATCAAGTTCTAAGACCGTACAGAAATGATGTCTTGTGAAAATATGTGCCATATATAGTTCCACTATGTGCATCATCCATCTACTTTCAGTGACATGTACGTGACTTTTGGGCGAGCAGGAACTTTTAGCTTTCATGTCTGTCTTCTGTGTATAAACTCCCTGCTTTACAGTGGCCTCGACTTTACATAGGGAATGTACTTAAATATACTGTTCACAAAAATTAGGGGACATATCAAAATGAAATATCTAATGAAATATCCTGTGACTTTTGTGAGCAGTGTATAAATACCCATTCGGCAGAAAGCGTACCGAGTTGAGGTAGGCAGTACTCTAAGACATTCGGATGAGGAATGCGGCAGTGCGTGATGTAGGGAGTCATGTGGCCGGAGTGATGAAGTAACATAGTGAGTAAAAGTCACAGTTGTTTTAAAGGCCTATGTAGGTTATTATATACATTGTTCCCTTGTTTATGGTGGGGGTTACATTCCAAGACCACCCGTGATAAATGGAAATCCACAAAGTAGGGGCGCTATATTTAAGTATTTATAGACTATTTTAGGCGTAGAACTTGCAGAACAAAACCGCAAATAAAAACTAGTCATGTCGGCCAGTAGAGACTCAGGCGGACACCGTTTACTGTAAATCTGAATATTTTATGACTTATAACATTCGTTTATTGTTAGAATTCATGTTGTTAATATAATTTAGAAATTAATTGTGATTTTTAAATTTTATTTAAAAGTTCCACAAAAACGCACGAAACATTGAAAATCTGCGATATATTTTTTCCATTATTGTTTTGAAAACCTGCGATGCACGAGGCTGCGAAAGGTGAACCGTGAAGTGGCGAGGGAACACTGTATATTAATACATATTACAATAAATTCAACATACAGCAGGAGTATCAGTCATTAAAGGTTCTTTGCTGTAGGTGCATAAATAAAGGAACATGCCTTCTGCAGCATCAGAGTGAGATTCATTACCTCATACTAACCCTAAATAGAACCGAAGTTTAGGATCCTCATAGGTAGGCAGATGTATGAAGCCATTTACACTCAGCATGAGACTGGATCTTAAATTGAGTTCAGTGTTTGTTATAGCATGTTATGGGACTAACATATCCCATTGTTGGAGTTTGATTAGTGGATTTTGGGGTATTTAAATGTACTATGTTCAAAGCAAAACCACATGTGAGCAAGGGATAATGACGTACCAGTTACGTTGACCTTCATATACATGGAGAGGACATCTTTGCTCTTGCACTGGTAGAGACCTGAATCACTGGGATTGGCTGCAGTAATTTGCACAAAAAGAGTGACATCGTGCCTGGAAGCTGGACACGTGCTGGATACACTCAGCTCAGGCCATTCCAGATTGTCTTTCACCAGCTGAACTCTGCGAGCCGTAGCCAGGCAGGTGAAGTAACAGGTCAGGTTGAATCTCTGTCCAACCAACACATTTATGGATATGCTGGGAGGTACAAAGACGGACGGACTGCACTCGCCTAGGGAGTTTTAAAGTAGGTTAAATCCAGACAGTACAAATGATTAAGGTTAAGAAAAAAATATTAGTCCACGCACAGTAGTGTATCACAAGACTGGGGTTTCTCAGCTAACAAACCATATTAGAGCATTCATTAATGTTCAGATCCACTTTTAATAAGGTTAGAAATAATGTTGAAATTATTGCTTTACTGCTGTACTCCTCACACAAGCATATTTTGATCGAAACAAACAGGACATAAGAGATAAAAGATTCAGACTGCATTCTGATAACTGACCTTCTGCAAAATGAATTTGAATCAGAGTTTAAATTGAACCTAAATATTAGACTCAAAGCCCAAACTAAATCTGATTGGAATAATCTGCATCCTATATCAAAATTGCCTTTTATTTTAAAGAGTCTAGAGAAAGTGGATGTGTTCCAACACGCTTGTCTCATAATAACCTGTATGAGCAGTTTTAGTCTGGTTTCTGCCCTCTCCATAGCACTGGAATATTATAACCTAGGTACGTGGTACGACAGATGGTACTATTGGTATTACGCAGATTCCATTCAATTGGTTTAAATCATATATTATCTGCCAAACTCAGTTAAGGTTAAGACTTCCACCTCTTGGGTTTCCTCTGTTACATTTGGAGTGCCACAGGGCTCAGTCCTTGGGCCACTTCTTTTTATTATCTACCTTCTTCCACTTGATAATATATTTTGTAAGTTTGATGTTCATTTGTACTGTCATGTGGATGATATTGCTCTATATTGCTAGTCGACCTACTTCTTGTAAATCCTTTTATTCTTGATGATTGCTTAGCAGAAATCAGATACACATCTACCTTCCTTAGTGACTATTAGTGATAAGACATAAATTCTTCTCACTGGCACGAAATCAACTTTTCACATCCAAAGTTAAGTTTGCCCTTCCCTCTAGGGTACGAGTCTGGGTGTCGTACTCGGCAGTACTTTATCTTTCCACTCCCTTGCTTCCTTCCAGAAACAATATTACCCGATCTGCTTAGTTTCATCTGCGTAATATCAATCACCTGCCCTCCTTCACCAAGCGACTCCTCACACCCCTGCTATTTTAGTTCATAGTTTAGTTACTTTTTGTTTAGATTAAATTCATTTTAATTCATTCCTCTTTGGGCTTCCAAGAAATATTTCCATAAGCCTTAACTGGTCCAGAATTCAGCTGTCCATATCATCACTAAAACATCTTCTATGCACCATATCACACCTGTTTTCCTAAGCTTCCACTGGCTTCCGATCAACTTTCACACTGAGTACAAAATTCTGCTGTTGACATTAATTCATAATAAATTGTAATCCTCCCAATTCTCTCTAATCTCCTTCAGGTTGTTATTCCATCTTGCTACCTTAAGTCTTTGACTTCTAACCATCTGGTTGTTCCAACCATTTGACTTGTCACCATGGGGAGCGGGACTTTTAGTTGCTCTGCTCCCCAGTGGAATTCATTACCACCAGCTATAAGGAATGCACAATCACTCCTAATTTAAGCTTAAAACATACTTATTTAGTAGTTTATATGTTGTTGTTTTTTTTCTTGTAAGGCCAGACTTTTTTAATTGCTTGTTTCTCGGAAGTCGCTACTTAAGAATCTACTGAGGAGGGGGGAAAAAATAAAAATAACGCTTTATTTTCAGCACTTTTCAATTTCTCGAGGACTATGTGGAATCAATACAAGGAAGGAGGAAGAATTTTTTTTTTTAATGTATATTTTAAAATAACATTTATTTAACCTACAGTTAAATAGTACTCTATATGCTGGATTTTTTTAGAAAATGTTTCCAAAACTGTTTACATGTATTATGCATGTAAGTTTTTATATAATTTTATGGTTTCCCTGGAGATATGTTATACAATTGGAAAGGAAACGAGGGTGTAATCATAGTTTCATTAAGCAACACTAAATGTACTGGGGACTATATTGGTTGCTAGGTCTGGACACTCACCTTGTGATTACACCCCTGTGGATGGATGGAAACTGACATGAATCAAATAAAAAAAAAGAAAAAAATTGACATATCTTAGGCACGTCAGAGGATTTACAACTGAACCCTGAAACGGGCTTTAAAGTGTCCTGCAGTCGACACTCAATTCAACATGTTCAGGGTGTTCCAGCAAAAATGACTGCAATGATGAATTAATCAGACACTAGAAACATTTTGTAAATGAGTAAGACTGCACAAAACTTTGCACTGAAACCAATCAACAATGCCCATACAACATGCACAATGACCTTGCCTGTTAAAATCAAGATTTACTCTTTAAGAAACCTTTTTCTTTTCTGTATTTAATAAGCATGTTATGAGTTAATGAAGCAAGTTTAGCAATCCAACCGATTAAAGTGAATCTGAATACCTAAAATAAAATTTTTAACTTAAACTGACAGAATACATATAGGCTAAACTTATACGATTAAACAATTAATTAAACAGCAAAACTAGGGACAAAATTTGCACTAAAACTAATCAACAAATCATGGACAATGACCTTGCCAGATTTAATTTTAAACTTTTCCTTTTCTGTATTAAGCATGTTGAGTTAAAGTCAGTGTGCCAAATGGCCCATACCAACGGGCCATATTGGCATGGAAAAATAAATACTCTCACCAGCACACACGATCAGACAGAAAAATGTTCTGGTGGCCTGATTATGTTGAGCCGAACAAGCATATATATTATAAAAACCATTCTGATATAAAAAATATACTAGTTTAACCCTTTAGATCCTGAGCTATATTTAAATGTAATTACATTATTTTCCTGGAACATTTCGCCCCCCCCCCAGAAAATTAGTAACTATTCGCTCCCCTCACATGCTGGTGGGCAGTAAAAAGATAAAGAAAATTAATTTTTTTCCCCCGAATTTCAACCATTGGTGCTGCGGCGGAGCAGAGAAATACCAAAAAATTATAATAATGATTTTTTTTTTATTCTTCAAATATGATTGTCGGCGGATCCACGAAACAAGCAATCAAAAAAGTCTGGCCTAATGGTGTTTTAACAGACTAATGAAGCTCAACATTACCACTGTGAATATTATAGCTTGAACACAGTGTTTATTTTTGTTTTTTTTAAATTGATTTATTTTTGGTTTAATTAACAATACCATGAATATCACCATACCACAAAAGATTATTTGACAGGACATGCACAGAATACAAGCAAAATCTTTGTTTGCTACAGCACTTGCTTTCATATTGCAGGCTTCAGTGAAATCAGTATTACAAATGCCTACACTGCAATAAATGTGATGACAAGTGATGTATGCATTTTACCCCCCCCTACACTTTGTACAACACTGGAAAGTTGCCTAGCAGAAACTCTGAAGATAAAATGAATATTGCTAAGCCAGTATTTCAAGTCATGAATGCTTTTTCCACAGGTCGTTTTTTTTTTTGAGGATGAGGAATTATTTCGTCATTGTGGTTCCTTTTAAATACAATTGATATACTCCCAAACCAACATGTTTTGCTCTTGTGTGCAAAAGTCTAATTGGACAAAACCCAAAATATCAATAGAACAATTTTTAGCTCATGGTAATTAGCTGAACCAACATGGTCTCAGGTAAGAAAAAGTTAAAGCATAAACATTTCAAAACCCCAAGTCAAAAAGTACTACAACTAACACTCTATTGCCACATTAAATGTTCTGATATGCATGGCCAAACATACTGTCAAATTGTGTGGATTACAAAAGCTTTTACATGCAAATTGGTGAGTTGTAAACCAAGCTGAGGATGGTTATAAGTATTGGAGACCCAGTATGCCCAAATGTTACCAATCACACTCTGATAACTGCACAAAATCAGTCTCAAAGCATGAAACGGCGCATCATAAGTTTTTTTATGTAATTACCGTATTTCCCTGGAACATTTCAACATTTTTTGCCAAAAGTCCCCCAATACAGTCATATCTTATATATATGTATACCAGCCAAAACCAAACCAGCCACCAAATGACCAAAACTAATTCATCACTATATCTGTTTTCTAAACTTCTGTTTAACATTTCATCTACACTCAGAATCTCCTCTTCCATCATACATTAGCAAACAAACAGAAAAAGACCTCTCTCACACACCATACCTCAGATGGACGCAGGTTGGTTAAAGCTGACAGTGATCAGTGTTACCACTGCAAACATTTGCCGGAACATTGCCACCCACATGTATTCCAGATCAGGTTTGCTTGGCCTTCATCCTAAAACCAGTGAGACCGGGCACCGCTAAAGAAACAATATTACTTTGATCAGTGTTCCTGTGTGAGGGGGTTTTGGCTGTAGCTTAGGCCAGGACCTCACACGCGTGCAACCCCAGCCTGGGGAGAGTAAACAGGGCCTGGGGCGAGACCACACCGTCACCATTCAGCAGTTTGTAAGGGGAGTGAGAAATGAACTGAAGGGTAATGAAGGCAACTGTGAGAATTTAAGAAACCTTAATGCAATATTCTAATACTAGAACTAGTTAATAGAGTCAAATGTGTGCCTAAGAAATACAGATTACCAATAATGATCAAAGCTACAACCCCTTTAGGCTTAAAGGTGCAGCTTGAGGGGCAATTTTAGCAGCAGGCTTTGAAGCAATAGCCCCTTATTTAGAGAAGTCCCCACTGTGGGACTAATAAAGGATTATCTTACCTTATCTTACTTTCTAATGAAGGTGAAGCATTATCCTCACAAGTTACACAGGACATGATGTTGACCCCAACCGATGCACACTTTTAACAAGCGCAAAGATCACACACATAATTTATAAAATAGATTCAACTATTTAAAAAAAAACTTCTGCACCAGAATGAAGTTCTAACTGAATATCTCTTTTATCGTGCTCATTTGGTTTTGACATTGTTGCAGAAATTACACAAGGTACAGTATAAACTACTGTAGCCCTTCATAAAATACTGAGGCAATTCAATTTATAAATGTAACACGTCATTGGTATGGTGTCATGATTGTGCAAGTAGTTCGCACAGTTGCCTTATGCAAGTCATGCATTAGGTGAATTTGTTGCTGCAAATTGCCTCAGTATGTATGTTTCTGACATGTATATTCACCGACTAGCTCTAACCTTGCTCTTGCTGTGAATAGCCATTTATAGGATCCCAGCCGTAACACTGTCCACCACAGCCTATATTACTGACTCAGTGGACCTCTTTCATTACATCATTAATTTCTAGCAGCACCAAGCGTTCTTCTGTTAAATATTTAATGTGCTGACTGAAATGGCTAAGCATACTTTTGGTTTAATACCAAGTGCACCAATGAAGACAATGGGACAAAATGGCAGTTCATAGTGTTCGACACCAAACACATTAAAACATTAATATTCATTAATAATCACCTACAACAGTTTCTGACATGGAACACATGTAAAACATTCAGCTGTACACTCGCTAGGTTATCAGGGCTAGAGATGTGACAGACATTGTAATTCTACCAATGACTAATGAGCAGCAGATAAAGCTGCTTTCTCTTAACTCAGCTGGGATCTATGCTTGTGCTATGGCAAGGGTGTTTTGTGATTAGTAAAATGTGCAAAATTGTTTGTTGAAAAGTTGTTGAACAATTCATATCAGTTCTCTTCAAAAAACACTGCTTACTGTCACAGATCCTTTGAGCCTTAAAAACACCATCCTATACCTAGAAATATACATTAGTATATAGTGAGGTTTATTATATTTAAGCCCCCTAACCTGCTGGGAATTCCAGCAGGGAGCTGAGATCCACAAAAAAATCTGCAAACCACAACGCCTGAGCACAAACGCATGAAACATATATAGCCCAAGTGAGAGAAACAAACTACAAAGCTTTCCTTTTTTATCAGGCACCAGCAACATTTTAACAATAATGTCAAAGGAGAAAAATCCCCCCAAAATCGGCTGCATTCTACTCTACAGCAATCAAAACCTATTTTCAGACCCGTCTGGAAACGTGACACTGGGTGACCGCACATCAAATCCAGGCTTTAGAGTCTTCATGATTATGGCTCAAGCAGCTACTCCCTGTTTGAGTTTGCTCTCCATCTGGCAGACAATGATATATACGAATGGAAAGCCAGTTTAAAAATCTGTTTGATTAATTACATCTGATTCTTACAAATTCATTAGTTTCAAATTTCTCTAAAACAGGGAAAATACAGACATCAAGAAACCACGCTGAAGTAGCGATTTAAAATTAGTTACTATATATACATACAGTACCAAGTCCTTCACCAAGGATGCCATGTTCCGTTTTTTTTCCCCGTAGTAAGCAGTCAGCAGAAGAGCCACAAAAGAGATGCGTGTGACAAACTACAACCACAAATCAGAAAAAGTGTATTACATTTACTTTGACTTATTCACTGCAGAGATGATCAACTTCATTGGTTAATGGAAACAATGTGCTTTTGAGGTTCTTGCAGGTTTGCAAAAATGCATTTGAAATAAGTAACTGCGGTCAAAAGAAGAAATATGGTCCATTTGCTTTATTATTGAGGTAAGTATTAGTGCTGATGTGATGCCAGGTAGCTAATCACTAACACACTCCAATTATTGTGTTACAGTATTATTTGCAGATATCCTTCTACAGCTGACCTCTGCAGTTGAATTCCTGGGCTTTTATCAATGGCTCAACACTACCACTTAGGTAGAGAAAATATGTGAACAATCTTCTGATTAATAGTTCAGAGCTGGAGCCACTGAACTACCACCACATTCTGCTGATTTTCCAGGCTTTCTCCCTGCTGCCTATTTACAGTGCCAAACCCCCCAAAAGCTCTGGAAGCCTCTGTCAGAAAGAAAAAAAAACTTTTAATCTACAGCTAGGTATATAAAGCCTGGGATACTTCAAAATGAAACGATCATAATTAAATATCCCCTAATTTTTGAGCAGTGTAGAAAAGTCAAAGAAATGGTGACAGCAGGAGCTAGAGGTAAAGAACAGCACAAGTGTCTTGTCCCCATGTAATCGATCAGAGCTAAGTCTTCAAATCACAATACCATGGCTCTCAATGTCTAATTACAATCGATTTAAAGAAATGGTTTGGCTTAAAATTGATTTACATAATTCCACAACTATTCCAGATCAGTAAGGCTCAAATATATGCAGTATCTCACAAGACTGAGTACACCCCTCACAACTATTTATTTGATACAATGTAAAGTAGATTTAATATATAAACATTAATGTACAAACCTGTGGTATCAAATGTGAGTGCACCCCTAAGTGAAAATGGCCAAGTTGTGCCCAAAGTGTCAATATCTTGTGTGGCCACCATTAGTTTCCAGCACTGAATTAACTCTCTTGGGCATGGAGTTCACTAGCACTTCACAGGTTGCCACTTTAATAGTCTTCCACTCCTCCATGATGACATCACGGAGTTGGTGGATGTTAGAGACCTTGCACTCCAACTTCTGTTTGTGAATGCTCCACGGATGCCCAGTAGGGATTAATTCTGGAGACATGCTTGACCTTTAGGCCAGACTTTTTTTATTGCTTGGTATTTGCCGGATCCACCCCAGCACCAATAGTTGAAATTATTTTTTTTTCAAAATAATAATAAAAAAATAAATATATATTTTTTCGCTTTTTCCACCCTCCGGTGGAGAGTCAACAGTTTTCTTCTGTTCATTTAATTTTTTTCCAGATTCACTTTAATTTAATTTTAGGTTAAATAAATGTTATTTTTAAAT
>JAUZSV010470610.1:0-16336 GCA_034780495.1 Parotocinclus cesarpintoi | reverse complement strand
AACTAAGTATTTCGTGAATGTATGCTGACCAATAATAGAATGAAAAATTTGGGAGGGAGAGGCCTCCATCAGATCTGAATTTTTGCAAAACTAATTTACTCACTCTAGGAGTCTTTCCATTCCAAATAAAAGAAATAATAAGTTGATCCAAATCTTTAAAAAACTTTTTGGGTAAATGTAAGGGAATAGACTGAAATAAAAAAAGAAATTTTGGCAAGACATTCATCTTTACGGCATTGATTCTGCCTATCAAGGACAAGGGAAGGGATCTCCACCTTTGTAAGTCCAATTTAAGTTTATTCAACAAAGGAGAGAAATTATCAAGGAAAAGAGATGGTAAGGTGCGAGAGATGTGAATACCTAAATATTTGAAACCGGTAGGGGCAAATTTAAATGGTATAGAGGACTGGTTGAATGTCAAGGCCAATGTATTAACTGGATAACACTCACTCTTCTGCAGATTAACTTTATATCCAGAAATTGACAATAAAGGTTTAATAAACATTTAATATGTTACATAGCATGTCCCGTCTTGTAATATAGGGCATGTTCGTTTAATCCGAACAGCCGGTTATTAGGACCAAAACGATCGCGTCCCGATGTGGTCCCATTATCGACTGTACTTGATTTTGTAGGATTTTCTAGTATAGCGCCTCCCAGTGACAGACTTTGTTGGAACTGTTAAGACTATCAATTTCATATTAGTATGTTAATGAGAAAAGCCTCCTAAAACCTAATACCGGGCAATGGCAGCCATCCTTTTTTTTGTATAATGTACTTAATCAATAGTATTAGATAAAACTATAAAACTATATTACATAAACTTATTGTAATCTTACCGTAACCAGGATAGCATACATTTTATTTTTAGTTGCAGATAAAATTTAAAAGCTGTAGATAATTCACACACACTCTAACTCAATGTGTTATACATAATTAAATATAATTAAGAAAAATAAAACAATGCATGTTATCATTTAGGTTTGCAATATTTAAAGGGGTATAAGAACCCTCTTGCATGTATTTGAGATGTTGAGATGTTGGCTGAGTCCTTTCTGTGTGGTGTCTGCATGTCCTCCCCAAATGGGAATTCCAGTTCTTTTGGCTCAGCTCATGCATATGTGTGTAAACTAATTTGTTTATCAGGTTCTTTTTTCCTTAATAAAGTACATTTAGATTAATAGGTCTGTGCATATGCAAAATCAGGTACTGTGCACTGTTAAAGCAGCCGGTCACGAGCGGTGCAGATGAAGGCGGAGGCAAAGGCATCATCCGGGAAAGAGGATGATGAGGTTTATTATAACTAATCAAACTGAAAACAAAGCAGAACTAAACATAACGAGATACACAGGCGGGTTGGATCAAAGCTGAAAATCCGGAAGGGATGGTAGAGGATCCTACCTCACCTGTGTCAAACACAAAATAATAACAATAATAAAAAATAACACAACAAAGTCCAAATAATAATGAGCAACAGAAAACGCTTCGCACAGCATGAATGTGGGTGAAGCATATAAGTACTTTGTTGGATTGGATGAAATAAAAAAGCAAAAAAGTAAACATTTTTAAATGCACTTATATGTAGAAAATTGTTGCAAATAAATGCAATGCACTTTGGGATTTAAGTAGTTTTTTGAAAAAATAAAATAAAATTCTTGGAGGTACAGTACATGTGATTTTCTAGTATAGCGCCCTGAGTGGCCAAAATTATCAGGATGCACATGATGGTTAACACTGACTGCAGGAGTTAAACAGGCAAGTTTTATACCTGTATTTATTTTTGGCCAGTCTGAAAATTCTTTAATAGTCTTTGAGGAAGGTGGTCTAGATCAATTTTGGGCAAAATATGATCTGATCTATGCCTAAAATGCAGTTGTTTAAATATCTCCAACCCTTTGGACTAGTGGACTAATTTTAGATTTTCATGTCCCTATGCCTTATGTTTTCTCTGCACAACACTTTAAGGGCAGAGTTGAGTGGTTTTGTCTACCTTTTTAAAGATATAACCCAAGGAATCTTCTGAACTTTTAAATTTAATTGCACTTTGTGCTCACATCCTTAAATGAATACAGTTACCAGTGTTAATTGTTCCAAAAGGCTCATTCAGAAATGAAAAAGAGGAGTGAAAAGCAGATTTTTCCTGTAAGGAATGTATATTAAAATAATCTGTGTCAGAACTCTAGAAATTCCACGCTGTATACATTATTATGAGCATTAATGGAGTTGTGTTGTTCAGGTGCTCTTTGATTTACAATGGTAATATATTCCAACAAATTCATAATACATTAAGGGACATATTTTATATAGAGACACCAATTAACCTAACACAGTACCTGGAGAAAACCCTGACACAGGAAGAATATGCAAACTCCACACAAAGGACCCAGACCATTCCACCTTAAAACTGAACCCAGGGTCTTCTCACTCTGAGGCCCATTAATCTGCAGTTGGCCAAAATTAATAACATTAATCTTCTTATGTAAAGAATAATGAATTGAAAGTGAACAGTAAATGCAAAACACCTTCACTCTATTGGTGAACTTATGGCAAAAGCATAGCTGCAAAGCTAACTGCAGTGTTTTGGAGGATTCATTTCCTGATTTCAATATGGTTAGTACTTATACGTATCTTTTAGGACCCTTAGGGACTTATTTGCACTATGAATACGTAGATGTAGAAATAAAGACACAGCGGAGATCTTCACTGAAAGAGGGTTAAGAGTGGACCACAGAGAACTGAGAGTTAGGAACCACCCAAGCCCAAACTGGGAGGTGAATAAACACAGAGATCAGAAACTGTATGTCATGTAACAGAGCAGATGTTTGACTAGAACCATAATTGCTCCCTGGACTATATAAACATAACAGCACAAGTAACTGTAAACATCTGCTGTTCTGCCTAAGGTTTTGACCTAAGACATGAACTGTACTACATAACCAGACAGACCTCACCTCACACAAGGCAAGATACAAACCACAGAGGCTCAGCATTGGGAAACAGTGTTGGGAAACCAACTGAGCCAATGTGTTTTTCATCCTGAGTTTGGTGAGGTGTGTTGGGTTACAATTCACTATCACAAGTCAAAAGCTGGGAAAATGGAAGACATTGTGCTTGTTCATGGATGACTGTAAACATAAACTGTACATAAAACCCACCTATAAAAACTTAAGCCCACATATGACAGCAATTCATTGGACACAGCGTTGTCAAACATATTAGTTAAAGGCTTATATCCTCTGGGCTACCCAGGGAAGTTGGGTCAGATTTTGAGTCTAGATGCTCTCAAGGTTTCTTTGTTATAACATTTTGGGGATTTTTTCTTTCCACTATCGATACAGGCTAGCTCAGTTAGGGCTTTGGGCCTAGATAGTTGTAAAGCTGCTCTGGGAAAATGCTTGGTTTGTAAAACGTGCTATATAAACAAATTTGGCTTTACCTTTGACACGTTTGATAAGTTAATGCATTTACATCTCCGAAAGGACCTGATGGTGGGAGATGAGGCGAGTGAATGCCGCTCCATGCTGGAGGTCTCCTACCCAATGGAGAATGGGATGGTGCGTAACTGGGAGGACATGCTCCACCTGTGGAACCACACCTTTGGACCAGACCGTCTGAACATCAACCCTTCTGAATGTAAGGTACTGCTGACCGAGCCACCTCTGAACCCCATGAAAAACCGGCAGAAGATAGCAGAAGTCATGTTTGAGACCTACAAGTTTCATGGCATCTACATCGCCATCCAGGCTGTGCTGACACTCTACGCACAGGGTAAATAACCGTTTCATTCTTTCATACTGAGTACAGATCATTTACTCGTTTTTTACATTTTCATAAAACCTGTATTCGGTTTGTGGTTTGTCTCTTTTTGGACCACTGTCGGTAGGTACTTACAATGTTGTCCAGCAGCAACCCACACACCTTGTTGAACATTTCTCCCTCATCCAACAGCTGTCTGTTCACTTACCCCCTAACATTTGGGGCGCATTGTGGCTTGGTGGGTAGCACCGCAAGCACAGCAAGAAGACCCCGGGTACAGTCCCAGGGTGGAGTGGCCTGGGCCCTCTCTGTGTCTATGTGGTACTCCGGTTTTCTCCCACAGTCCACATACATGTGCGTTAGGTTAATTGCTTACTCTAAATTGGCATTGACTTGTGTGTATATATATATATATATATATATATATATTAGAGGCTGACATTTTTACAGGAATCCCATGGATCACGTGATTCCCGCGGGATTCCTGCGGGATGGGACTCAACTTAACTACTACTCACGTGATTGGGGCGGTACAGGATAAAAAGTTAACGGGAGCAGACGGGAACCAATTAATTAGACAAAAGACAACCATAGAATAGGCACTGCCATTTTGTCTTTTTTTTTTCTTTTAAGAAACCTACAGTTACGCAATTTTAAAGAACTACACGGCCCAGAAGCCACCGGTGCCTCCGGCCACAGCTTCCGGCCGAAATTCATAGAACAGCAGCAATGAAGGGAGTAAACACAAGGGCTGCATCCAAAATCGCATACTTCCATACTATATAGTACGCGAAAGCAGTAGGCGAGAGCATGTAGTGTATCCCAATACAAATTATACGATTTCGGACGCAGCCAAGCTCAGAAACTGATGTCATAAAAATTGATTTGCAACGCAAAGTCAGAAGTCTTATCTATAAAGCATGAAGCCCTTTTTTCTTTATACAAAACTCAGGCACAGTATGTGAATTGTGAAGGTTTTATGCTTTTATGCACATTTGTTAGTTGACATCAGTTCTCTTGCTTTATGCAGTTTTTTCTTTAGGCAAATTAATGCCTAATGTTTTAAGGAAATAATTGCTCAATAAATTAGTAAAATGCAACTTTATGTTATGTTTGGGTTTATTTAACAGGGACTTAGCAGCTGATCCTCCATAGGAAGAACTATAGAAACCACAGGCCATGTATTATTTCTGTTTTGTGGCCTTTAGTGAAGGATTTCTTTTTTTATTAAGGTATAAAATATCTCCCTATATTACCACAAATGAACTGTACCTGTTGCCATATCCTTTGAAATAAAACTGCAGAACACAAACTAATCTTTAAAAGAATGGGGATAAGATTAAATTAAATTGTATTGCCTAAAACTAAAATAAGTAGGAAAAATGGGAGCGGTACAGGAGCAGCAGTCATGTTGAATGGGAGCGGGATGGGAGTTTTTTTTTTTTACCACATTTTACCAGGAGTGGGACAGGACAGGAATTTTTTTTTATTCCGATTGGGATGGGACAGGAATAAAAATCCACTCCCGTGTCACCCTCTAATGCACCATCCACCTTCTACCTGGAGACGCAGCGCCACCTACAGGTCCGAGTGCGTCAACATTCATTACAATGTGCATAATGGAGACAGATTGCAGTGAATAGAATAAATAAGAACTGTCGATCGTTTCAGCTAATAATAATAATAATAATAATAATAATAATAATAATGTTTTCATGAGGTGGAGTAGGTGGGGTTAAGAGACGTGAGATGTGGGAGGGCGTCACTCTTTCCAAAAGCTTTCCATAATCTTCTCAAATACGTTTAGTGTATGGGATGTTATTTAGGGAGATACATTATAGATAAACACGTGTGGGTGTGTGTGTGTGTGTGTGTGTGTGTGTGTGTGTGTGAGCGAGATCACGTGACTCTTTTAGGTTAGAGTTAATAAGATCGCTCTATGGTAGAAAAAAGTTCAGCGTCTTTTGATGTTATAATGCTGTAAATTAATCCTTACAAACTATCATACTACGATGTGTGTAAAAAAGATATTCACTCCTGCGGTTATGGACTTTTATTGTTTATTGTTTTATCTTAAAATGAACTAAAACCTTTGTTCTCCAGCCATCATTTTGGGCAGTTTCTTTTTTAAAGTGACAGAAGTATAAACAATACATTATGTTTTGTGATTATATAATTCTTTCTGAACAAAAACCTCCGGCTGAACGAAAGAAAATTAATAAAATACGTTTTAAATTATTTATTGTACTCCAGTAGTAATTTTGTGCAGAATTAACGTCTGAAAATTTATTTCGTTACAGTAATAGAAAACAAAATTGCCTAAAAACGTTGCTTTTCTGGATTTTAACCACTGTGACTGACCGTTAGCCATGTAGCCCCGCCCACTCACCCTATATTACCTTTTACAAGCGTTTAATTGTGAGGTCATAATTAGCTAAAGAATATCTGAACATTCTCTTACAGTTCTACATGCATCAGTCTTTACTCAGCTGTTCGGTGAAGCGCAAATTCAGTTCGTTACAGCTGATTTTATATTTAAAAAACGTTTAGGGATGTGAGTTTATTGATCTCATTCACGTGAGTATCTAAAAATCTCTTATTTTTTAAAATAAGAAAGCTGTAGTTAACGCTAATTTTGATCATTTGTGCTTATTCTGTTTAATTGACCAGTTGAGGAAGAACCATGAAAAGAGTTGGAAAACACCTCCAGCATCTCCTCTGCAGCGGAGGCTGCAACAGGAGGACGGAGGTGCAACTCTGGTCGATGAGAAGTGAGAGGAGAGAGTTAGAAAGGGATATTGAATTTAAAAAACGGGAGCTGTGGCTGCTGAAAAAGGAGGAGGACAAATTGCAGCGACAGAGGGAAAGAGAGGAGAAAGAGGGTGCAGAATTGAGATTAAACAAGGTGAAGAAGGAAGAACTGAAGAGACTCAGGCAGCTGAAGAATCTCCAGCAGTTAAAAGAACAGAGATCTCGACAGAGAGAGATCGAAAGTCAAATGGAGAGAGAAAGAAATATTAGAGAGAAACAGAAAGCTGCTAAAAAGGCAAGACATATAGAGCTCTGGGTTTTGTGTAACAGGTATTATTTAGACTGAACATTTAAATGGTTATACAATTAGATGGCGTGTGGGGTAACATATAACACCTGCTGAATTCTTAAAAAATGCTTTCAAATAACTCAAACAAATTGTGTTCATGGTATTTTCCAGAAGTCTCAGTTCAGACAGAGCTGTGTAAAAGGCAGGGAGAAACAGCAACAGGTTATGGCTGATCCTCAGAGGAAACAGCAGAACATCAGCCTTGTTGCAAAATCCCTCTTTCAAGCTCACATGGAGAAGGAGCGGAATGAAAGAATGAAGCTCCTTGAAAAAAACAGGATGGTGTTTGATAACATACAGGCCAAATTAGATCAGATAAAAATGGCCTTAAAGATCGAGAATGGTGATCACATCTCTCAAGAGAAGATAACAGAGACAGCAAAGGATTCAGAGACTCCAACAATGATAAAGATTGGAGATCTGAAAAATATTAAACTTAGAGACAAAGTAGCCATGTCAGAGACATGGAGGAAACTGGATGGAGAGAGAGAGAAAAAGCTGAAAAGTGAGATAAAGAAGATGGAAAAGAAAATTGCAGAAAGAGAGAGCATTCATGAGGAAAACAGGAGACACTTTGAGGAAGAAAAGTTACTCTTCTTTCAGCACTGGAAGGAAAAGAGAAATATGGAAGTGTTGAGATGGAAAGAGACAGAAGAAAGTCTCAGAAGAGAGATAGAGCAAATCGAAGAGGAGCTTGAGAGAGAGGAGCTTGGTGTGGAGACAACAAAAAACACAGAGTTAGGAAAGAAGCAAGACCTCGAAAAGAAATTGCTCCTCTTCTATCAGGAACTGGAGGAAAAGAGAAAGATTGAGGTCTTAATGTGGCAAAAAAGAGAGGAAGCTCTGAAAAGAGAGCTAGAGGAGATGAAGGAAAGACTGACTTCACTTGAGAGATGCAGAAAGGATACACATGGTGATGGTCTGAAAGAACTGGAGAGGAAGAGAACGATTTTGGATCTAAACGCCACAGAAAATGAACTGAAGCAAGAGATGGAGTTAGTTAAGAGCAGACCAAAAAGCATGTGTAAGACTCAGCAAGTGAAGTCAGACAGACAGACAGAGATGGAGACACAGAGTGAAATAGACGAGGAAAAAGGTGAAAGTAAAGAAGCAATAGAAAAGCAGCAGGAAGTGTGGCAGGACCAACATGAGGAACTGGAAAGGAAGAGAGTGGATTTGATCAGGATGGAGCAGGAGAAACACCTCAAAAAACTTGAAGCAATACGGCAAGAGGAAATCAGATTGCTCGAGAAAAAGAAAAAGAGAACTCGTAAGAAGAAGCTGATAAAAGGAATCAGAGGAGAACAGAAACAAAAAGAAGAAGAAGAGAAACAGCAGAGAGACATAAAGGAGAAGAAAGAGAGAGAGACTTTGGAAGAGATGAATAGACAGATGCAGGAAAAGTACAGCTTACTGATACAAGAGAAGATCAGAATATGGAAAAACAAGACTGCACAGTCAAGGTGGGTTTATTAAACATTGTTTTACTCTTTTCTACAATTACTTAGGTCATAGTTGTTATTAAGCAGCAGGATGTTTGATGTAAGGCTGTTGTTAACCCTGTGACCAGGCTTGACGTGGTGCAGAATCCAGTTCTAAAGAAAGAGCATCTGAATGAGGTGGAACAGAAGAAGAAGAAACAAAACAGGGGGATATTTGACAGAATGAAGGAGACTGGGGAGATAAAGAATGGTGCCCATAAGGATACTGAGCGACCAAAAATGGCCACACAAAGAAAAAGGCCAGTTGCTCAGTGCCGAGAAGTGGGCCGAAAAATCCCTACCATGTCTGAGAAGCAAACGGACAGTGAGCAGCGTCAGGCCAAGGTTCAGGAGCAGGAGCCGCCTGAGACTGTTGCTCCGTCCGTAAAGACCAAAGTAATCACAGTCAAGCCTCTCTGTCAGAACCCAGACACCATAAAGGATGAGTTCAGTCAGTGCCCGGCCTTCCTGGAGAGTGCGGGCACAGAGAACAGTGCCCAGTCAGAGACAGAACACCTCCAAGACAAAGAGGACGAAAAACACACAGCTGAAGAAGAGAAGACCAGCTGTGGTGATGCTGGAAAAGAGGACAAACCCAAATACAAGAGCATGACTGGACGAATTGTAGGATGGATCAATAAAAAGATGAAGAATCATTACGAGAAGAAGATCGAAAAGAGCCTGATGGTAGAGAAGACTTTAGGAAAGACATACACCCTCATCAGTAAGTAAATTTCATTCAACCTGAGAGTTTATAGTGGGGTTACTGATTCATTTAAGCTGCATCATGCTACTAATATAAAGGATTCATCTGACAGATTAATATTTACATACACCTTAAAAGAAATCTCTTCGTCCAGGCACTCCAACGGGGAACAAATTTGTGACAGTGGCTAAATACGAGCAGCAGAAAAGAGCCGGCCTCATGAAGAAGGAGGAGAAGAGGCAGGCGATGGAGTCTCGATGGAGAGATTGGGAAGAGAAAAGGGAAAGAAAGAAAGCAGAGAAAAAAGGGGAAAAGAAACAGAAGGACAAGGAGGAGGAAAAAATGGTGGAGGTGGAGAAGGAGGAGAAGGAAGAGGAGAGGATGGAGAAGATTGAAAAAGAGGAGGAAATACCATATAATGAAGTTATGCCCAATGTATGCTTAATCCAGGTTTTATCCATGGAATAAAATGAGGCATTCCTTCCAGTGTTAACACCTCCATGAACAGGGTTAAAAGACTGTCAGGACATGGCAAAGCTCCATGAATAATATTGTAACATTAAATACAAAAATAAACATCTGTATTAATAACTGTTGTGTTGTTGCATATTTATGAATTAACATCCATACACAAGAAACACTTCAACTACATCCTATTATGTATAAAAAGCTTCTATTACAGATACAAACTAAATGCAGATTTTTGTAGTAAAAGAAAGTGATTTGATCACCTGGGAGTTCCAGCCTTTAATGTGATCAGCTGTGACAGTGCTAAAACATTCACACATCATTCATTTTAGGGTTGCAGACGAGGCAGGAACTAACTGGTAGCATAGGGTGCAAGATGGAAACCAATGCTCAGAGGGAGACTCCAAAACACTTATTATCCTTTCACAACATATTTAACACAGCACATAAGTGCATAATAATAATAATAATAATAATAATAATAATAATAATAATAATAACAATAACCATCTCAAGTACTCTAAGAAGCTAGCCTTCCTCCCAGTGTGGGCTTCACATTCAGGCATGATTGGTTGTGTCTGAGGGGTTTCCTCCCATACTTTATAGTTAGATGTTAGGTCATCTGGCATCTTTGAAAGTGTTCCAATATGTGTGTCCCAGATTATTCAGGATTGGTCCCAAAATAAGATTTATAATATTGCATTCATGAAGCAGTATTGTGTTGTGTTGTGCTGGTACGAGTGGATCAGCCACATAGTTGTGGGTCTTACTAAATGACCCAACAGTGGCAGATTATCTTAGCAGAGAGGGAACCTTCTGGTCCATAGCGCAGTAAGTACATCCGTCATACGGTTGACAGGTACCGATGTGCCTCCAAGGACTTTCCTGCTGAGGATTCAATATCCTAAAGTCACTGTGTGTATCAGACAAAATATCTACCAATATGCATAATTTCTCATGCCATCATATTTCGTCACTTTAGTCTTCCTCAATTTGGGATTGGCTTTTAGGATAGTATAATAATGTAAAGCTGCTTCATTGTAAAAATAAATAAATAAATAAGAAGTGCTATATAAATAAATCTGACTCTGACTACCCTAACTGCTGATAAAAGGGTACCTTTAAAAAAAAAAGCACAGTCTCTCAGTCTTTTTTTTATATCTTTATATATGCTAATATATAAGATGCTGAGAAACCAGTTCATGCATTTATAACCTTGAGGTTGGACTATTGTAATACTTTACTGACTAAACTTATTTTAGTTCCCAAAATTAAAATGGACACAGCAGGGGGAAAGGGTGGGCAATTAAAAAACACTTACTTACACAGGCTTAGACCTTAGATTAAGATACTTAGCTCTGGTTCCATTGACTGGAGAATGGGGTCAGCCTTGGCCAATGTGCCGTGAGTATTGGATGAGGACGTCTGACTGGGCTGGGATTCAGTCCTCTTGACCTCGAGTTGTTCCTTTCGTGACCTCTTTTTCACTGGTTTTCTTTCTCTCTGTCTTGCTATGTCTCTACCTATCCAACTTTTTGATTCTTTCTAGCGCTGTCATTGTCTGTATTTTCACTTGTCTCTCTTTCTTGATCTATGTCTCATCTCGTCTTCCGTTCTCTGTTTTCCACTCTGTCAGTTGCTCTCTCCATCTCTGTCCGTCTATCCTTCCCTGTTTTGGAATGTCTGTCTCTTTATCTGTCCCTTCCTCTTTTATCTCAATCACTGTCTGTCTCCCTCTCCTCTCTTTCTGTTATCTTCACACAGCTCTCATATATGGAGCAGATCTCCAAATCCAGCAATTCTGCATTTTTATAATAAAAATTAAATAAAAATAAAACAAACAATAATTAAATATTACTAATCTGTGTGTAAGTTCCCTTCTAACACCAAAATGAGTAATTTGATGGTATGCTAACTGGCATAATAGATCATTCATAAAAGCTTGTGGATGGGGAGGTTTGGAAATGTAAACAAAAAAAGGTAATAGTCTTAACTGTGTCTTTTCATTGCTATACAGTAGATATTCTATTTTAAAGGCTATTGTATTGTGTTGCTATATGAGCACTGTTGTGTTAAATACGTTTTCAGACCTTTTTGCATAATGCCCACTTCCTGCTCTGTGTTCCCTTACCTGATGATTTACAAATTAAGCCCTGCAGTAAAAAATTGTTCTCAACTTTTTTGAAGCATTTTCAGACTACCAAAGTTTAAAATATGTTATTAATAATGTATTCCTATAATCCTTGGTACTGTTTATGTCACCAAAATCATTTGAGTGCTTGTGTCTGTAAGTAGTGCTGTTCTTGTAAGCAGTTTAAAACTGTAGTTTCTAGGCAAAGGTTAATATTGTTTTGGTGACTATATAAATGAATTTGACTTGACCTGTATTTCTCTTTCTTTTTTTAACTGTTCCAAAAGGGGAAATAATCTTCACAGAAACTTTTATTATTTTATTTGATCTGCTCTGTAGTGTTGGGAAACATTTTTTAGACACTCAGCCCATGCATTCAATAACTCTAATCAACTGCATCCATCAACATTTAAATACACAAAAACACTGCAAATAAACCTACATGAGAGATAATATCAGCCAGTTCTTTCCATTTTAAACTATTTTATTTTACACATTGGTTTTAAATGTACAATCAAACGATCAATCATGTGTAACTGTACTTAAATTTACAGTTATGTACAAATCTAGAGCTAATATAAATAATAATGAGAAAATCAGACTCAGGTTATTCAATGTTTTGTTTTTTCTTCATTGACTGAAACACATTTTGTAGCTGAGATCTGCGAGCTCGCGTCTCCTCTACGACCTTCACTTAATGCTGAAGGAGACAAAAGAAACAATGCAAGGACATCACCGCTGTTTTTACAGGATTAACAGCATTTTTCAGAGTGGGTGACAAAATGTTCAAAAATGTTAAATAAGTAATAATTATAGTAAAAAAGATACAAAGCAGCACTGAAGGAATATGTAGTACTGCCACTGATCTTCCAATTCTGTTGTGTTTAATGATGTTAATATATGATTTTTTTCTCCAGACCGACCTTAAACAAAATCGCTAGCAGTGCATTTAACTTAACAATTAAGAACAAATTCCAGTTCTGAACCAAATTCACAGGGTAGAACCTAAATCATTCAAATATCTCTGTAAACTTCCAGTGTTAGAAAATATCTCATTCTATTAGAGACAAAAGCTGGGTTGTGCTACAATTCATTTAAACATAAACATTTTCAGGTTACAAAGCAATAAAAAAGCATATGCGAGGCTAGTGTTCATGCTGCCTTCACATGCCATCCAGACATTTTGTAAATGACTTTCTAAACAACTGGCAGACATTTAAGACATGCAATTCACAAATTCACCAGAAGATGGACCCAAACGACGAGCTTCTAGATTTTGTCATCTAGCAGACGCCTTTATCCAGAACAACTAACTGACAAGAGTCTTACAATTGTGGTACTCCAGGAGAAAACATTTGCAGCTTTCCTGAGGTGGGATTTGAACTTTGCTGTGCTAAGCCAGTCCCGATATGTGTTGCTCGTAAAGAAGAGGAGCTTCATTTTTAAGCTGAAACCCAAAACGTTAGTTTTTTCTCTTTTGCATTTTTGATCTTTTTTATACATCATTGATGGCTCACCTCTACACCGATTACAAAAAGCTTGTCTCTAAAGATCATGAAATTATTCTTCAAAATCAGCCTTTTAATTGTCAGTCTGTTGCTGCTCATACTGAACACGGCTGATCTTATCGAGACAAAATTGTGAAGGAAACAAACAGCATTTTAAATGCATTCTAATTTGGATTAGTACTACAATAACTTTACAGTGATCTTACCTCAATCACCAACCCTGACTCTTAATGCATGCTCTCTGCTATTTAAACCCCTTGTCTGCACAGGACAGAACAAAGCCACTTTTAAGACAGTTTTAATATATTGTTACTGTTTACCTTTTTAACTTTTCTGTGCCTAATCTTTTTCTGCATCCCTATTTAAAAAAGCATAACATTCATCTTTATATAACAACCTGAAAAATACTGAAACAGACTGTCTGTAGGACTAATCACATAATATAAATGCTTTATTTTTGGAGCAATTATTCAGCTAGGAAAAACTGCAACTGTATTTGAAGTTTTAGGAATCAATAATGGCTGTTTTGCAGCTTTATTCTGATTGGTCCTCAGACACATGCCTGTGTAACAACCAGCCCGGTCAGATGGCATTGTCGGAATACGAACCTAGAACAATATGGTAGGCCATCAATTTCTATAATTATTGTTACATAATGTTTAGATGGTAACATACAATTAAATACTTAATTTGGACAGAAAAGGCAAGGCAAACTGAATCAACATCTTTACAACGGGGACAAGAAATAGGCCTGTATCACTTCTTTAGGACCTGATGAGCATGTGAAGGCAGCGTGCATGTGTCATAGTTACAAACAACTGTCTGAACTTGCTAACCCAAGAACATTAAAGACAGCGACGTGACAGGACGTTTAAAATCAAGTGTAACACTTTAGTCACATTTCTTCTTAAAACTGCAAGAACTTAATGATCAGTAAGCCTAGCTATAGTAGCAATCACAGTCATGACCTGGATATTTCATCTCCAGTAAGTTGTTTGATGGATGCACTTGGAACTTACAGTGGAACCTCAGAATTGAAACTAAACTGATTCCAGAGGGCTGTTTGAACTCAGATTTGTTCAAAGCCGGAATCTAATTTCCACATAACATTAAATGCTGTAAATGCATTCCAGATTCCCAGAATGATTGTTTTTATGCCTATATTAGTATTAATGGTTAAAAGGATGAATCAAGCAAAATAATGTAATAATAATAATAACATAATAAAGAATGATATAAGTGAAACTTTATAGCCAGTGAGACTAACACAGTTTCAGCATTCTTCTCATAGATGTCATCCATATGTAGGGCCTTACCTATCTCACATCACGGACCATAAAAGGAGCCTTTTCCAGCGTAATATACACCTTGCCAAGAAATTCAAACTGTAAAGGCTTGTGCTGAGTGATTAGACATTTTTCATTCATAAAGTATCAAAGTGCCTTGCAATCACTGGTTAAATTGCACTATGAGATGGTGCTGGCCCAGATTTAGCACTCCTGCTGCCAGATGCATCCCCTATTGTACACAATACATATTTTGCTCGAAAAGGGAGATAATCCGCTGTTGTGCTGAATGTGGCACTCCTGGCAAGTTCTTCTAGTCGATTTAAAGAAAGCAAACCTCAGTTTCTGAGCAAAAGAAGTTGTGCACACGACACACGCATTGTGCATTTGGCAGCAGGGGTGCTCAGCTTCTCTGAAGCAAGTAGGTATGAATGTAGCTTTCTTTACCATTTCTGAAGGTTCATTGCTGACTGTTGCGAAATATTGAAATCATTGAAATTTAGAATATTTTCCAGTGCATTTGTTAGGGCCCTACAGATACATCATATAATTATTAAATATACATAATATACCTATGATCGAGTTCTTCTAACAGGTATCAACATACACTATGAGTGCATTACTGGCACTGACTGGATTAAATTCTGTGTTTGAATTCGTAGTTTGAATATCGCACCACTGAGTGATTATTTAGGGAGCCCATGTTCAATGTTAGAATTTCTGTTCGTATTTGGGGGCAAAACAAAAACTGACTAAAAAAAACTAAACAAAACAGATGGTTCAATATCCAAATTATTTGAGTAAAAAGCTGTTTGAATTCCCAGGTTCCACTGTGTTGGGTTACTCGACCTGGCATGATATTTTTATTTCCCTGACAGTTTAGAACATGTCTGTAGTGCTGAAGGTTCAAAGAAAGGAGAAAAGAGATTCACATTAGGCTGCTTCACACGAGGTGGGGTCAGACTGTACACTTGATCATCTCACAAGGTTAAATACTCGAGGGATCATTCACACCCGCGCACACACAAACACGCACGCACACACGCGCACAAACATATGAGGAATTGCTTCTGCAGCAGGTCTGATTTCCTTCTAAGCCTGGAATGTTCTCCTTTCTCTCTCCATATCACTCACTCACTTTCGTACCCTCGTACTCTACCTCATGTGTTACAGGTAAACATCGACTGAGTCCAGGGGGATAATGGCAGGGCAGTTGAGGTGGCAGGTAGCTTTCATCTTCAAGGTCCCTCCTCGCACTGGTGCGGCTCATCATGACCTTTCATCCCACTGGAAAAGTCGAACAAGGCAAGGACGAGCCAAGGTGACTGGGCTGTGAGTATGTTAGCATGAGCATGCCCAAGCCTTTCCCACTGAAGTCCTTGCTCTTCCTAAAGGTCTGGACTGAGATGGCGCCTTATGCCCAGTTTGGTGCCGTGCGGGGAGGGAGTGGGAAAGGATCAGTGGGACATGTGGTCCAATAACCGAACCTCCTCTTCGCTCTCCTCTTCCCTGTGTCTGGTGGAAGGGGGCGCTAGTTGAACATTATGGATTCGGGATCTTGGTTTGCCATCTGGGCCATATGACGGAGGATATCTTTTTTTGTAATAACACCAAGGAGACGCCTGTACAGACAAATATGAAGAAAAAGAGTCAGGGTTCGACCAAAGACGAGGCTTAAGAATGAAAGATCTGAGCGCAGTCTTTTTGTTGGCAGGAGGGTACATATATTCAATTTCTACATCAGCTATCATTTTCATTGGAGTAATTCAAAAAACAATGACATTCTGCCAACAAAAAGAGCCTGG
Organism: Parotocinclus cesarpintoi; assembly: GCA_034780495.1. NCBI lineage: Eukaryota > Metazoa > Chordata > Actinopteri > Siluriformes > Loricariidae > Parotocinclus > Parotocinclus cesarpintoi. The sequence goes on along the minus strand of JAUZSV010470610.1, from coordinate 95 downwards.
GTTAGGTAGTGAGGACAGAGACAAATATGAAGAAAAAGAGTCAGGGTTCGACCAAAGACGAGGCTTAAGAATGAAAGATCTGAGCGCAGTCTTTT
>JAUZSV010470500.1:0-16342 GCA_034780495.1 Parotocinclus cesarpintoi | reverse complement strand
CAGAAGTGTAGATGTACATGATGTACAGTAAAACGTCATAAAGTACAGATAAATAAACCTCTAATTTAACATGAGATTCAATTTACTCTGTTCTCTAATTGCTAGGCCTTATTTGTGTGGTGGATCATTCTTAGCACTTCAGTAACACTGCACTTACACGTGGTGGTGTGTTAGTCTGTGTTGTATGGGTTGATAAAAAAAGCAGCAGTGCTGCTGGAGTTTTTTTAAACAGCAGTGCTACTGACGGACTTGGAATAATCCATCAACCAAACGTCCAGCCACTGATGGAGGATTAGAGGATGACTAACACAAACTGAGCAACAACATATGAGCTGCTGTCTCTAACTTTACATCTACATGGTGGACCAATGATGTAGATATGTCTAGTGGAGTGCACAGTGAGTGATCACAGGGTGAGAAAGAATAAACTCTTGTCGGATTCAATACTACCAGCAAAACACAAGCTAACACAACTTTACCACATCAGTGTAACAGCAGTTTTGAGAATAGGCCACCTCATAAATAGGGCCTGATCCTCTGGGGGTCCTAACAATTATACAACTACAAAGGGCATTTGTATGGTAAGTGGAGCTAATAAAATGGACAGTGAGTGTATAAATAAAAAGGCGCACCTAATAAAGTGCCCTGTGATTGTACATGCTCACCTCAGAGGAGTATTCAGTTGCCCTATGGTGCATTATATAAAGTGGTGATGCAAGGCTTCCTGTGTCTCCTGCTAGCATCCTCATGGTCCTAGACTGGAAACCAAAGTCAAATTTATTTATATAGAGTTTTTTACAATGGTGGTGCATTTTCTCAAAGCATCTTTACAATATTATATCATCTTAAAATGGCAGTCCCAAATTGAGCAAGCCTAGGATGACCATGGAAAGGAAAACTCCCTTTATGTAGAAGAAAGAAACCTTGGGAGGACCAAAACTTAAAAAGGGACCCATCCTCCTTGGATAGCCTAGATGTTTACTGAACCATCATATGATATTAGACATTCACCTTGTGTGTTGGAATTGGCAACAACTTGGCAATGTTAGAGTAAGGATATTTTGGAGAAGCAAATATCCTTCAGATATCTGTCTCACATGGTTCTTCGAGCAGAAATGGTTCTACCCAGGACATTCAAAACCCATTTAAACAAACCACAGCATGCATAATGAATGACATCCCAATGAATGACAAAAAAACTATGAACATTTTTGAACGTTGCGGTCAGTCCGTGCAATAAACATTTTTCCACTAAATAGTTCCTGTCTGTGGTGAAACCCTATGGTGGTCAAGTGACCCATGAACAACACAGCTGCTTTCTGCTGAAAATAAAATGATTTGGTTTACTTCTTCCTCTAATCAAGATGAACTCATAGCTGGTGTTTTCGTCCTTGGCAACCAGACCATTTCTCAAAGCAGAAACAGAGGGCTCTTCAGTGCCAGGCACTCATTAGCATCCAGTGACCCTGACCCCAAGGCCATGGTCTGAATATCAATCACTCCTTCTTCCCACTTTCAGCACTGTGAATTCCAGTCTGTGAATTAATAGCCATTCTATTCAGACTGGGCTGGCAACTTTTTCCAGGCTTTGGAAGTGAGTCGTATGTGTTCTACATAAATACTAGAATCTATTATTGTACATCACATGTAGTGTACTACTGGAAGTAGAGGGCTAGTCGTCGTTCAGGATTTCAAGGTTGTTCTGTGTTAGTAGCGCCATCTGCTGGGAACAATAGTTTTATACACCCATTGTAAAGGTGTTTTAGTACTCAATGTATTGTACTTTTCCCTGGTCTGATTACCACTAACAGCTATATATATATATATATATATATATATATATATATATATATATATATATATAGCAAAAAACAAAAACAGCACCAAACAAAAAAAACTCAATCATTATTTTTTAACCTATTTACGACTTATTTTCATGTCATAATTTTTCCGTGCCAACAATGTCCTTCATTGCACAGATAATTTTAGAAATCAAAACCATTTCCAAAAACATGAGATGGGTTCACTTCCATAAAATAAAAGTGTTGTGTTTGTGGTGAGGTACCAGAGGTTCGTAACCAACATCATTGAACAGACATGTAGGCCTACATATTGCGTACTCTCCAGGTTAAGGTCAGCATTTGCTCAAGGCAAAACAGGAGCATGCCAGGGAAGCTGCAGAAGAAAGCACATTTTGTGCACACAGCATACTGTAATGTGTTCAGTTTATCAAAAGTCTATATTCTAGCTGCAAAATCTGTATATCTACAGCCTGAACAATGTACAATGTAACATATTTGATAAAAGGTGGGATAAATACTTGTCAGGTTAATTACAGGGGAAATTGCCACCCCTACTAAATATAATGTCTTGTTGTTTTTAAAGCATAAAATCAAAGCCCCATTTCAGCTTCATGGACACTTTGCCTTGCAGCATTGCAGTAACTACAAAAATGGAAACATTGACAAATTAATCAAACATTAGCAGGTTGCAAACGTAATCATACATGATTAATACATTGTATTATATCATTAATTATGTCTTTCAACTTTGGTACTAAATTAGAGAATACTCACTTAAAACAATCTCTTTAAAAAACGCATAGAGTTCTTTAAAAAAATTCCAACACTGTGCAAAAGTCACAGACCATCATGCCACTATTAAATTAGTTGTTTTAGCAATGGTAAAATGACCGTATACAATTATTTCTCAGTCTCTTTATTAGAATACAACCAAAAAAAAATATGAAAGTTGTATGCAGAATTAATTCAAAATGAAATACAAAAATTTTCAGTGGATGCCAAGTTGACCCTTCTATGGTCCATAGAAGCCTGAACAGGAATTGTCTTTTTGGAAGGGTAGCCCAGACACCACTTTTTTTCTGGGGAGGACACATTAAATATTGACTTCTGACTACAGAAGATTTTTTCAGGATTTTTTTTTTGCAGTATTTTCAGTATCTTAATAAAACATAACCAAAATATGGCTCTGATCTGGTCACTCGGTGACATCCACCTTGATATCCTTAATCCACTGCATTTTTTCTTAGGGATAAAGTTGTACTGGAAGGGGAATGTTCTACACTACCTATCTAGTGGTCTGTCTTCAATCCCAAATAACTGACCCACTGGAGAAAAACACAGCCCATTTCAATATAAGAACCACTACAAGGTCAGGTGTCTAACAATTAGTCTGACATGGTTGTATGTGAGCAAATCTAAAATTTAAGGGACTGATCACGTTTCCAAATCAGATACTTATAAAATTTTGATCAATTTGCCTAATGTTTATAATTTTAAATATATATTGTGACAAAATTTTGGATTTATATTAAGAATTTTAGGGTTAAGGTTCAGTTGCATCTAATAAACTCAATGTTTGTACTTGTAGTTAGATTCAATAGTTTATTGGCTGGATTGACGCTTCTATTTGTATATTTAGTGACTTCGGAATGATTATCATCAGTTGTGCCTGCTGGGACCCCATCCAGAACATAGGATTTCATTTTTTGTTCTGTAATTCTCCACCTGATGATGAATGACTAAATGACATTCACTTTTGTTTTCCTTATTTTTGCCACAGTAAAATGGGTCATGGATGACTGCTTAGGAGCTCTAAACCACTCCGGTGAATTCAAAAGTTGAAAACAAACCGAAACATGTTTCTCATGAGCTGTTGAAGTACAAATAAGTGACTACATGATAGAACAGCTTATGATGAGTCATACTTCAGAATAATTCTTATGTAGTGAAATACAGTGTATTGAGTAAACAAACCACTATCCTTCAACTCTCCTTACAAAGTTTTACAACTGGTTTTGCTATCAGTATGTACTTGTATTGAAATTTTTTAATTATTTTAAATAAGTCATCAAACATCTCATTCAAATCTGCATTTTGCAATCCGTGACATACAAAGGCATAAGATGACATTTCTGATGTGAGGAGGGGTTTCAAGGTTTTTTGAGACCGCACTGGGGTGGTTTGGGTACTAAGCATCCATATGACCCTGCTCTGATGGGACACTCAATGCAGAACTCATCCTGAGACAGCTGGCCAGCACTTCAAAACAAATACAAGGACAAAAAGAAACAAGGCCAGTCACTGTAAGAACATTATAGCCAGATCCAGATGCAGACAGAATTACCTTCTGTGTGAAGTGGCCATCATGGAGTTTTAGCATATGAAGAGTGCAAATAAGGAGAACTTTACACACAAGGTATACAGGTTCTAAACACAATTAAGCTACAAAATTTGCCTTTAAAGTTGATGACTAAAAAAAGCTGTTTTCTAGACAGTGAAAGGAAACAAAATTATTCATCTTGTTTTTATGTGGTGTTCTTGAAAACATGGATCAAACAAACTGGGTTTTTGTTCTAAACTAGTTTTAGAAGCTTCAAGCTGATTTATATAAGCAAATTGTGGGAGAGCAACAAAATCTGCTGTGGACTTTAGACCACCGTCTGCAAAAAAATATTTCATATTAATAAAACCAATATTAGTACATCTACAAATTCCATATGAATAGCCAAACAACATAGACAAATGCAATTTAGTCAATAACTGGGAAGAACGTGGTTTACACTGTTAAATTGTGTTTTCGGTTGGTCAGAAAAAAATCCCCCGACACAGCTGTTAGAAGCTTGTGGTAAAAGCCATAGCTACAGTGGGGAAAATAAGTATTTGATACACTGCCAATTTAAGTTTGAGATGAACTGTATTTTTGTTGTAGGTACACTTCAACTGTGAGACAGAACCAAAAAATTATTTTTTTAAATAATTAATTTGCATTTTATGAAATAAGTATCTGATCACCTGCCAACCAGCAAGAATTCTGGCTCTGACAGACCTGTTAGCTTTACTTTAAGAAGCCCCTGCACTCATTTCTTGTATTAATTGCACCAGTTTGAACTCATTAACGGTTTTAAAGCCCTCTTCACCATGCCCAAGACCAAAAAGCTATCTAAGGAGACCAGGAATACAACTATAAACCTACACAAGGCTGGGATGAGCTACAGGACAATAGACAAACAGCTTGGTAAAAAGGCAACAACTGTTGGTGCACTGATTATAAAATCAGAAGAAACGCAAGATGACTGTGAGAATCCTCCTTGTGTGGGGCTCCATGCAAAAAGGATTCTGAGAAAGGTCAGAAATTAGTACATAACTACACAGGAGGATCTGGTCAATGACCTGAAGAGAGCTGGGACCACAGCCTCAAAGATGACCGTTAGTAACACTATGCTGTCATGGATTAAAATCCTGCAGGGCACGCAAGGTCACCCTGCTCACAGCAACAAATGTCCAGGCCCGTCTGAAGTTCACCAGTGATCACCTGAATGATCCAGAGGAGAAGGTATGGGAGAAGGTCATGTGGTCAGGTAAGACCGAAACAAAGCTTTCTGGTATGAACTCCACTAGCATTGAGCATTGAAGATGGGTCATGGGTCTTCCAGCATGACACTGACCCAAAACTCACAGCCAGGGCTACTGAAGTGGCTCCGTAAGAAGCATTACAAGGTCCTGAAGTGGCCTAGCCAGTCTAAAACCTAAAAGAGCTAGAGATCTGTATGGAGGAGAAGGACAAAAGTCCTGATGCAGTGTAAAAAATTATACAATGTTATTTTCTGGATTTCTTTAGATCCTGTCTCTCGCAGTTGAAGTGAGACAGACAGAGACAGACACACAGAAACACAAATGAGAGCGATCCCCTACTGTGGAAAAAGGTTTGTTAGAAGGTATAATGAACATATACAATGCTAATAATGGTACTTTCATTTTTATGAAGCTGCTCCAAGTTACTCTAGTGAAATGAGATCACACCAAATATACTGCTCACAAAAATTAGGATACTTCAAAATAAAATATACCATAAAATATCCCCTAATTCTGTTAACACCCTGGCTTTTCTCACTACATTCTAATAAAGACTGAGATATATACGACTCTTGTACCATAACATGGTAAAACAATTGTACAGCTATCTAATAGTGGCCTACTACTTACAATAAATATTTCAATATATTAAAGCACTGCATATTGTGTATACTATAGATGTATACTGGGGTCCTATCGAGGACTCAGATTTACACACCTAGTACACCAGTCTACTATGGTAAAACATACCACATTTATTTTTAATAAATGGTGTTGTGAATAAAACTTAAAAACACAGGTTTTTAAAATAAAAGCATTTTTATTCAAACAAGGAAAGCTCCAGGTACAGTGTCTGGGTATCCAGACTCTGGGTGCAATGCTTTTCCAATGAAAGAGTCAAATACAAAAAAATAAAAAAAAATAAAAAATTAAAGAAATACCTACTTACAAAATCCAAGGCTCATCTTCTTGAGCAGGAATTAAAAAAGGACAAATGACTGATCACCATGCAAAGATTCTTTCCACCATATCTTTCATACAATATGGCATCAAACTCAAAATTAAAACCTGCTGTTATTTCTTGGCGAATGAGATCTTCATTGCATTGGTCTGAGTGATCTTGAAGCCTTGTAATGCTTCTCTGGCTGCACCTGCCTGTACCTCATTATCAAACTCCACAAAAGCAATGTCATGTCGACCAGGAACGAGTCGTACCTCTTTGAACCCTGGAAACCTTGAAGGGAGAGAGAGTTCAATGAGAGTTGATTTAAAGTGACGAGACAGTATTTGTCCTTTGAACAGCAACAGTGTATACAGTACAGTGTAATAAAAATTGGGTAGAAGTACAGCTGCTTATCATTTATTTCACTCAGGCCTGTGAAATGCCCAAACATGCCAGAATGCACAGCTGGGTTTCAAAACCATGTCACCATGCTGATGGGCTAGCAACTCGCACAGAACTGCCTACATGTTATCGTACTAAATTTGATACATTTTAAGTAGTTGTGACTTCCTATTTGAATTAAACTGACATTGTTGACCTCAGCATACACTGAGTGCAAATGTGCTTAGTTACACTTTATATTTTGACCAAGAAACAGCACTAATCTGGAGATTGAGAAAAGCTTGAACAAATACTGAAGGAAAAAATTATGACAAGCGAGAAAACTGATGTCTTATACCACTGAAAAACTATGGTGAAGATTATACAGGTGAGCTAGAGGAGGCACTTACTGGTTGAAAAGCATGGATAGCATAAGCTCGTTCGTCTCCTCTGGGAGATTTGTGAGGAACAGAATATGATTGGGTGGATTCTCCGAGACCTATCATTGAAAGCATGAGAAAATAGTTAATGTACCATTACAAGGTATATAAACACAGATTTACATCCAAGTTTGTACCTGCTGGGGCATCTGGCCTGGCATTTGTCCTGGCATCATCTGTCCAGGCAGCATGCCACCTGGTGGCATTTGTCCAGGGCCCATGCCAGGGGGTGGAATCATACCAGGGGGTGGCATATAAGGAGGCTGGCCTGGTATCATCATACGAGGAGCTTGACTCATAGGAGGCATTCCCTTTAAAAAATTATACAAGAACAAGTCAGAACACATCAGCTAAGGTGGTAAGTCCAAGTGGACCAGGTAAATGCCTAGGTTGTGTGTTTGATAAAAACTGTCTACACTGGCTCTTCTGTCAGTTGGGACTTGGCAGTATAGACTTGCTGATCTGACTCCGCTGTCTTTAAAAAAAATACCACTCTTCATTATATTATACATGGTCATTATACCATTTCTATAAAAATTTTACAGCAGTAGTGTACATTCCAGCACTATTAGACTGAAAATACATCTTGTATTCTGTCCAATGGTCTTTAAGTTTGTCTGTCATGGTATTTAGGCAATGATAACAGTATACACCTCTTACTAAGTTGATTATAGAAAAATCAAGGTTACATAAAGCAGAAAAAGGCATAATATCCAGTCTAGGTTAAACATATCTACACTTATTTAAGTTACCGCAAGTTCTATGACATTGATCATAACTTCAGATCTAAGCTATTTTTCATACTTTACTTTGCCCAGACCTTACTTTATTTAGATGATCAACTTTATTGGTTATCTGGTCTTCAAGTGATCTTAATGTTTTCATTCATCTGGGTGAACTCCACAGACAATATACACCATGTAATTTGACCCCCAGTTAAAGAACTGTGCATATATTAACACCATGTACTTCCAATGTATTATAATGAAGTGAACTGCCCAGTAGGCAAAATAAACTCACAGGCATTGCAGCAGGTATTCCAGCCATGCCAGCTGCACCCTTCTTTGAGACACCGGACTCTGCACTTTTAGGCTTCTTTTTCTCCTTCTTACGATCACGCTCAACATAGGTGCCCTTCATCTTTGCAATGATATCAGAGTCATGCTTGGCATACTGAATGCGCTGTAAAGATAAACAAATCCACCTGGTTACCTTGTGCTTACAATATGGCACCTTCATTATTGAAAAGTAAGGACATATATTAATAGTACAGTGTTACAAGCTTGTAACTCATCTGTCTCACTTTTTATTGGCATTAACAATTATACTAGGGCTTTTTGTGACTGTCATTCCAGTGTGGCTTGCATTCCCTCTGTCAAATGAGGAGAGACCTTGCATAAAATCAATCTGTTTAAAAGGAAAAACATGCTGATCAATCATAACATTAAAATTATCTAGGTTCAACACTACCCATTTTATCACCTCGATAAGATGCACTCTAATCACAGACTGTAGTACTGTTATCTGCTGCACTGCACTCTGTTAGCCCACTTTCACTCTGTTCTTCAATGACCAGGTCCAACACAGGGTAGGTAGGCATGCATGTGAGGTCTAATAATGCATTGTTAAATGCATGTTTTTTATTACATGTATCAAAAGGTTTTAAATTACTGATACCTCACAAAGAATCATTACAGATAGCTTGTCTAATGTATCTGGATATCATAAAGCACGTTCACATGTCCAAGACTTTTACATTTATCCCATTTCAATTTCCACATGTTCCTCACCCTTCCTCACCCCAAGCACTTTTCTCTTCCTAGCACGATGGTGCTAACTCACAACTCAGAAATTTTCTGTGGATTTTCAAAAGACTTTGGATATTAGAGAGATGCCTTCACTTGTATGATTGGGTATCTCAAAAAAGGCTGTAGCACCAGAGCTGTACAAAGGAATGTGTTTGTTCCAATTATAAACCCTAATAAAATGTTCATACAATGAGGGCACCAAGCCTTTCTTAAGCTTTTGGTCAATATCTGCCTTCGTCTCTGACCAAGTCTGACAATTTTATCCACCTCTATCCCAATAGCCAAAAGTTCAGTAACTATATAATACTTTCTCATAATGCCTTTCAATAAAGGTGGTATGTGTGGATATGTGCACACGCCCACGTACGCACGCACAAATAAAAGTAATGTAACCACTGGAAGCGGCTTACCATTGGTTTATCATAAAATGGAAATCCTTGCATTGACCTCAAAGCATTTGAGGCACTGTTGACCTCTTTGAAGATGACAAAGGCCTGACCCTTCAACTTGACAGTGCGAGAAACGAGAATGTCCAGTATTTGGCCAAACTGGGAGAAGATGGCATAGAGTGATTTCTTCAGTTCTGTGGAGAGATGTCAAAAGACACAAGAGCATAAACAAAAACAACCGCTAAGCGACAATAATTCATTAATCTTATATTAAAGAATCTGAAAGCTTAAGCTAAGGACATAATAAATAAGCCAACATACCGTCTTTTTTAATTTTCTCATTTAAGTTGTTGATATAAATTGTGTGATTCATGCGCACCTCCTGGGTAGCCATGTTTCTAGGGGTGGATTGAAAAAAAAAAAACCGAATTAACAAAAAAAAAAAACAAGCTTATCAATTTGCCAACATAACCATATACAAACCTGCTGCAAAATAGACAATACACTTCACTGCAATGGCGCAACACAGAGTACAGTACAGTATAAATAACTACATGCTGTAAATGATATGCAAATAAAGTACAATTCCAAACGTGGAAGACGTGTACATTCACAACCTGCCCTAACAGAGAGATTGCAAGGACCATTAAATTAAACACCAGAATAAAACATCTGACAAAGCATTTGAAAAAGCAGGTGTTACTCTATATGGTAATCTACTTTCCCTTACAAATTCATGAGCAACAGGACAGTACCCCAGTATAATATGGGCATTATAGTGCTACACTGTACAACAAAGGTAATATCACTCTGCACTTAAAATTGGACTACTAAGCCACATATTAAGGGCTCAAGTCCCAGTATTAAAGATGATTTTGAACACAATTGTCTTTGTGCTAGAAGCGCTGGTGGTCTAGGCATTTCAGACACTACTGGGATTCTCAGACAACCATCTCTAGGGTTTACAGAGTATGGGCCAAAGACTGGAAAATACCCAGTTCTCCAGATGAAAGTGTCTTGTTGATAAGAGGTCTGAAGAGAATGGCCAGACTGGTTCAAGCTGACCGAATGGCAATAACCACTCACTACTATTGATCAAGGCAGAAGAGAATCTCTAAACACACAGCACATCAAGAATCTTGAAAAGCAGATGAGCTAAAGCAGCAGGAGAAAACACTGGGTGCCACTCCTGTCAGCTTTACATCTTTACAGCTTTGCTTAAGACTGTTCGAAAGGTGTTGGCTTAGTGGTTAAGGTACTGAGCTATGGACCAGAAGGACATGGGTTTAAATCCCACCTCTGCCAAGCTACAATATTTCCTTGAGCAAGGTCCTTAAACCACAACTGCTTGGTCTGCTAAATGACTTGTACTTAAGATCTTGAGCCGTGTTGTACTCAAACGTCCTTCACATTTACCAGATCTCCATCCATCAGAGTCTCTCATCATGGATGGGCAGCTAACAATTTTGCAACAACTGCATGATCATATTATGTCAGTAGGGACCAACATCGTTGAGAAATGTTTCTAGCATTCTATTGAATTTATGTCACGAAGAATTAAGGCAAGTCTCAAGTAAAACGGGGTCCAAATGGATACTGGCAAGGTGTGATTAATAAGGTGGTCAGTGAGGGTATAGGGAATACAACGTCTCGATACTAATATATGACCCAAGTAGCTTTAAAATGAGAAACAGTGAGATCAGCTACACATACACCTTTATGAAGTTCCAATAAGGGCGCTTAAACAAAGAAGGATGCCTCACAAGTGACCACGCCGGTTAGATACAACTAGCTAGCTAGCTAGAGTAACTTACTATAACCGAACGCCGTTATTTAAGGAATTTGCTACACTTAGTTTTGTCTCTAAATTTTTTGGTTCCTATATATGCAAAACTTTTTGCACGAGAGCACTTCAAAGTCACATAGCCTAGTGTACTTGCACATAAATGTGTTAGCCATAAGCACAGACTTAGCCACATAAACCTAGTTAGCCAGCTAACACAGCTAGCAAACACCAAAACGCACCTCAAACACGTTTTCTTGTTAAACTTAATTTAATAAAATAACTTTGAAATTTGCCTTTAAAATAGAGTTCACTATAACTTACAAAAAGCATACATAAATGCTTTAAACTCCCGAATACTTACAGCAGCAAACAAACCTCGGACGTGACCACACGCTAGAAAAAGAAACCTACACTACCGTGCACAGACGCGGTGCCTTTTACAAATGCAGTCATCTGATTGGACGTTTATCTGGACGTAACCATTTGATTGGGTGGTTTTGTTTACAGAGAATCCTGATTGGTAGTTGTTGTGCTGGGTTCTGTTCTGTTTCCTGTCCCAAACCGTATGCTTCTTACTGACTAGTGTGCAAAAACGTCCACTCATTTGTGTTCTTATTGGGCATACTTTTAAGTACGGCAAGATGCAGTATGGGATGCAACCATGGAAGGTGAAAGGCGGGTTGGTCCAGTTGAAGCTACAATGAATTGTGTTAGCGGTAATAGCTTGTTGCGTTAGTTGTACTATACATTGATGACTTTGACGTTGCTTAAGTGTTGTTAATATAAAGGTAACGTTATATAGCTGGTGAATGTTGACGCATGTTGTGGAGCAGCTGTACGTTTCCTTATTTGGAAGCGTCTGTGGTCACAGTCCCAAATCGCGTCTGAAATGAACTTATAGCGCACTGGGTAGCGGTGAAAACGTACACTACGTAGTGCATATATATAGGTAGGACACGTTTTTTTTTTTTAAAGGGTCAGCCTCAGCACTTTTAGAGGCCGTTGATATGAGTTAGGCAGAATTCTAGAGTTAAAGGTTAGTGAAGATGTATGTGTTAACTTTAACCCAGCATAATTAACTGTCTGCACTTTGAATATAAAACAGTGTGATATGTGATATGTGAGGAGAATATGTCGCTGGGACTTCCATCACCTCCTCCTCCTCCTGCCCCTCCTGCCCCAGCACCTTCATTGCCTAGTAAGAAGCTTTATCAGACCATATCAGAGGGAAAGACTGCAGTTGAAGGGGACTTCAAGGAGGCCCATGTGCTCCTCACACAGAGAGACAGCAGGTAGATATTGGTTCCAAACTTGGGCCTGTTTGGTTCTTAAGTTGTTACTCAAACTTTTTACAATTCACTTTCTGTGTCATTAAACCTTCAGGTACACATTTTAGTTTTTATGCTTCAGGTACACATGTTTATTTGTCTTATTAGTAGGGCGTACACATCACTCCCATAAATATAAGTCAGGTAAGTGAATATTATTCAGAATGATTAAGATGATTTAGATTATTCAGAATGTCTGAACATGACAATATGGGACCCTAGTGCCTGCTCCATCTCTCCTCCATGCACCAGACTTTGGTCCCTTTTCTGTGGTCTGGGTTGTGGTCACTGGAGGCAGACCAGTGGTGCCCTTGTCACATTATTGTAACGTGAATCTGAACTAGGTCACTGCGGTGGTTGGCTAGCGTCTTAGATGGGGGTATTATATGATAAAATAATGAATTTCACGCAGCTTTGTGCACTTTACAGTTGATTTAGAAAGTTTGTAATGTTGTTTTGTTTGTCATGTGTATGTTTGCATTGTTTTTCTGCAACTGGGAATATTATCAGTAGATTTCACAAGCCATACTGTACTTTGTTTGAAGTTTTAGGAAGAACCTGCAATGGGTGCTGTTTAACAAATATGTGCCTTCACTCATTCAAGATGGGCCCAAGTGAGTCTTTACAATATTACTGTGTTTCACAATATGAGTTATATCTCAAGTTGTGTGATTTGCTTTGTATTGTGATACCGTCAGTAGTCATGTTATCAGAACATCCTCTACAGAAATGATAAACCAGTAATTAATTGTGCAGTGTTCATCTAACACAACTGACTGAACTAGTCAGTTATATGGCTACTGTTATCACCCTTAATCTGGTGTGTTATAATGGGAAAACCAAATGCAGATTTTGAGTTTGGTTACATTAAAAGTATTTTATTTATCTGATTTAAGATGTGGCCTAGTGGCTTTATGGATGGCAGCCAATCTGTTAAAGCCAGCCTTGGCAATTTCCATGGACCAGATCATGCAAACGGCATTGAACAAAGGCTACACTGCTCAAGGAGAGATGTTTTCAGGTACTTATTTGCTCCTGACTGTAAAAAATATGGTGTGTGTGTGTGTGTGTGTGTGTGTGTAGGACAGGCGTAATTATCGATGTAAAGATCCATTGTGGCACAATGCACCGCAACGCAAAAATGTGACAGTGTGCATCATGGGATTCTACAGTACAATGAGTTCTGCTTATTGTCATCTTATCTAATGTCATTTTTGAACACCAAATGGTGCAATGATGCATTATGCTTACACAGCTTTCATTGCTTTGATTTTCAATTCAATTTAGCACTTGTTATTTAAATTTTTGGTTCTACTTTATTTTAACTGCAGGGGACCTACGATTATTTGTGTTTATTTTTTATATAATAATTGTACACAGGATTATGAATTGTAATTTTCAGAAATAAAAAATGAATTTTCACTCGGTTATTTAAGCTATAATGGAGCTACAATGGAACAGTTGTGTTTAAACCTCTGTTTCTGTAAATGTCCTTTACTTGTTGTGGACTATTTTTTTTTTTTTGTTTAAATGTGCATTAAATTTTCATTTACAACATTTAGCAGACGCCCTTATCCAGAGTGACTTACAACTCATACAGTCTTACAAATTCAAGCAATCGTGGGTTAAGGGTCTTGCTTAAGGACCCAACTGTTGCAGCTTGGCAGAGGTTGAATTTGAACCCTGGACCATCAGGTCAACAGTCCATTACCTTAACCACTAGGCTACCACAGGCCCATAAACATGAAATAACAGGATTTGAACCTGTGATGGGAAACTCCAGCCAATGTGGAGGCCATCACCTCAACCACTCAGCCACAACTACATTGCGATGCATGGTTTGGCATCACTTATGCATCAGAAAGGCTATAGGCCTATCTAAAAGGTTTATGGGGGATGAGATTAACCGTACAGTCGCAGCCGACTCTCGGTCACTTGATGGATCATCGATATCCACACATTTCTGTCCTTTCGGAGTAGAAGGATGCTAGGAGGATAGTGGAGTAGTTTGCTATTGCTTTCTCCACCCCTCCCAATTTATCCGAGCTTGGGACCGGCGTACAGCTGTTCCCAGTTACGTGGCTGGGGTGTTTTGCATACACAAGTCAATGACAATTTGGAGACGCCAATTAACCTAACTTGGACTGTGGGAGGAAACCGGAGTACCTGGAGTAAACCTACGCAGACAGAGGGAGGACATGCAGACTCCATAAAAAGTTTATAGGTTTATATAAAAATAAATAAATAATTGAAAGTGATAAAATCGTGAACTCAGTATCATGAATAAAATCATGAGCAGAGTATATCGTTATGACCTTAGGTGTAATACACGTAACATAAGCAGGTTCTATATGAGTATGCATTATAAATAGAATGGTGTATTTCTAGATAAGTGAATGCAAGCTTGCCATAATGCTGTCACAAAACACACCCTTCTTTTTTTAGCTACCGATATGGCCCTACTTGAAGAGGAGGTGTGTGGCTGCAGAGTTCAAAGGCTATCTGGTGGCATGATGGGGGATAACGCTGCATTCATCCTTAAGCATCTTGCAGAAGGACAGCCGATCTTAATACCGTATCCTGACTTGAATGTGCATCGACTTTATGACTGACTGCTTAATATAGTGCTGAGAATGGGTGAACTGATCTACAGAGTCCTAAATGCTTTAATCTGCTCATCACGGATAACAAAGATTTTAGTATCATTGTGTTGACTTGCATTGTAGCTTTTCTTTTTTGTTCGCTTGGTGATGCTACCCACTATGTGCTGACCAATTTGCCAAGAGCAAGCACACACTGAGTTGTACTGTAACACTGTAACAGTTTATTAGAGGTAATCACATTATTGCTCTACCTTGAACACATTTTGGGATGGTGGCCTACTTTCAGCGACACTGAGGTGGTTTTAAACTTCAGCAGCACACCTGCGTCTGTATTACTCAGTCATGTATGCCCAGACTTATCACTATCACACCAGGCCCTGTCCTTCTGTCTCTCTGTTTTTCAGTAACTTGTGTTCCACCTCATCTAGTTAGAAATATTGCCTTTCTCTTCTGTAGGAGTGTAAGCAGAACAGGGATACACAGTCATAACAAATGTTTAATATGAATTTTAAACAATTTCTTTTGATCTATTTCTGTTTATTTAGTTATATTGTTTAGTATATTGTTTGCTATTCCAAATCAGGATTTTGTTTTTAGGTTGTGTATAGAATAACTTATTTTCCCCAGTCCTTAAGAAAAGATTTATACTCATTTATTTTAGTATTTACCTTAATCTGTTTAACAGGTATGATGAGGATTTTAACCATGAGCCCTGTCTACGCAATGGTCACAAAGCACATTGGGCTGTGGCTTCAGGTCAGTTTTGGTTTCCTAAACTCAGTACATGAATGCATTTTTGTTTCTTGCCCCTGTGGAGGACTGGTAGGTAGCGGCACTCGGGAACAGGACTGGGATTGGTGGTACATGTTATCGGATACATCTTTATATGCATCAGCACATTCAAGCACAGCATAGAGAAGTGTTTTAACGCTTCAGTGGTTCATTCGAGCCAGGCTTATTTCTTAAAGAGTACATGGCACAGAGCAAGGTTTGATTAGAGACTAAAAGAAAGAAGGAGATGATCCATTTTGGTGTTGTAGTCAAACATCAGGATTTTGAACCTATAGGCACATAGTGAGCCGGAGGAGAGAACACTGCAGTGGGGTGACATGATGTCATAAAATGTGGGTAAACTGAAGATGAGATGTGATGCTGCATTCTGAATCAATTGCAGGGGTCTGATTGTACACATGGGTCAGCCAGAAGAGTGTTGTATGTAGCCTTGATGTAGCAAAAGACTGGACAGTGACCTGAGTTACTTCTATGGAAAGGACTTTTCTAGTACTCCT
>JAUZSV010470390.1:0-16351 GCA_034780495.1 Parotocinclus cesarpintoi | reverse complement strand
GGGGGGGGGGGGGGTTGGGGTCAACATTTTCATGTTCAATGACAGCCCAGTAGATCTGTGGAAAAAAAAATGGATCACTGAGCAGTGTAAAGATGTGGCCTGGTCAAATAAATGGAGATTTTTGCTGTGCCTTTAGGCTCACTGTTTGTTTGGTTTTTTTTCAACATTTTGTTAAACATATTTGGTTGCTTTGACATGTTGTGTAATGACAAACTGAACTGTGCACCAATAAATTAAATGAGCAAATGAGATTTTTTCCAGTTATTGAGATAACTGGATTTCTGTCACTTTATAAATCACAACAACAGCATAACTTGGTGCTTAAAAGTTTCCTTTGTTGAGTTTTATATTTATCCACATATAAGACCTAAAAGTAGAAAAAGTGAACACAATTATCTAAATATGGTTTATGAAAAATATAATTACAAAACACTGATACAAATATGAACAGTCACCGAGTGGTCACTTTGTTAGAGAAACCTGCCCTTTCACGATGAGAACTTCACTTGAATGTTAGACATGTGACTTCAGAGAGCAGAGAACAGAAAATCAACGGAGTAACTTTTATGTGGATCGTTTTTTTCCACATTAGAATTGGGAAAACAGTGATCTGAACACCTTCAAATGAGGCCTAGTCATCGGTGTCAGCATAAAAAAAACAAGAGTCTTGTCTTCAGGGTTTTTTTAATGCATAGTATCTATAGTGTTGAGAGAAAGGTGTGAACGAGAGAAAATAAAATGTATGCTGTGGCTTTAACAGCAGACGATCAAGACGAAAAATTTGGTGCAAGTAGGAAACAAGCCTTCATCTCAGGTGTCAACAGTTGATGTTGAACAGTTGATGAAGAGCAATGGTGCGGGGAGTGACCTGATTCTGACGAGTATTCTGATACCTGTGGACGGACATTTAGACCTTTATGCCTTCATGGCAGCTGTTTACCCTATGGCAGAAGACGACCCAGCAGGACAAGGCACTATGCCACAAAGGTCATATAGAACATTAAATGATAACCATAATACTCTGTATTCTAGCTATGTTTCCATGTTATGTATCCATGTTATTAGGAAATAGGAGTGGTTAAAGTTTTAGTACAGTAGTCTCCAACCTTTTTCCTGCAGTGTCCCCTATTTAAAGAGTATTTTTTGTATTTTTATGTTCTTTAAGCAAACTGAAGTGCTCATACAGGACCCATTCAACAGCCTTGCTGTGACTTTTTTCAAGTTATTAGCCCAAATACACAACGGTATGAGAGCAAAATGGGCATTATGTATGATTGACCCCAAAATGTATCCCCAATCCGATTGACCTTCCACTCGATTTTCCCCCAAAGCCACCACTTCAGCTACTTATACACAAACTGCTGTCACCTGAGAATTTAAAGCCTACAGTTCATGTTCACAGGTTGCACTTTGCAAGTTATAAAACAAAACTACATAAAACTTTAAAAGATAAACTGAAAAGCCAAGGGCTTTTATTGTTTGACCTCTGTATAGGGTTTCTGTTTGGCTCTGGTTTCTCTTACTTATCTTTTACAATACCACTCAAAGTGCTTGTTCTTTACCATTGTATCATCTGGCCTCCATACCTGGACTCTAAGACATGGAATTACTTTCACTTGTACTCAATGAGTACTGGGAAATGCCCTGGACGTCCCTGCAACCCTGACCCCACAAGCACTGAAGAAAAAAAACAAAAACACGATTATTCTATTACATTGAGAAAGAACTGCAATGCCCTCTAGTGCATAAAAAGAACAACAATTATAACGTTTCAGCAGCTATAGAGGCTTTATGTATACATAAGAACACAATTAGTAAAAATATATAACTTTACAACATTTGATATTGTATTAACGTTACTACAGCTCGTTTAAAGTCTCCTATCATATTTAGGTACAGTGATATTGATTCCTATTCCTTTCTTTAGATAGAGAACTCAGGGTATGCCATGCAGGGGCACCTCTGGTCTGTTTGTGCTAGAACACTAGATCTTGAAGATAAGAAACTAACCCCCAGGAAAAAAATACTGTGAAATTTCATAGTAAAACTAAACTTGCTGTAGACTATGAACTGACCATAAATTATTTCACAGTTCTACCATGGATTTTGATGGTGATTTGGACTTCATGGTTGGACTTTTTTAGTGTTTTTTCTTTTGCCAGCCCACATGCCATACAACTTACCAAATGAAATAAATTAAAGTACATTTAGGTATTTCAAAAATATTACATAAAATAGAGATTATTCACAAGTGACGAATCCAAGGCAAGTAACTCAAGTCTAAGTCAATTTGAGTTGCTGTTTGAGGTCCAAAGCTAATGGAATTTGAGAATGAAATTACCATCAAAATCCATAGTAGAACTGAAATAATTTATGGTCAGCTCTTAGCCAATCAAATTTACATTTATACCATGAAATTTGACAATGGAACAATGAAATAGCCAAATTACTACCAATTATAGTAGAACTGTGAACTTTATGGTCAAACTGTGAAAGTTCACATTTAAACTCTAAATCATTTTACAGTTTTTGTGTGAAATATCTTAGTAAATGTTAATCCACTACTGTCACAAATGTGTTCAGTTCTGAAAATTTCAATTCAAGTCATCACGGTTTTTTCAGACTTTCTAATGATCGACGTTGCAGTGACGCTGCTGTACTGAAATGTTAGTGTTGGGTGTTTTGCAGCAGCATTACTGGCTTTTTATACACCATGTTTAGTGAAGACTTGTCATTGCAATTCATCAAACGTTCACTAGTAACAAAAATTCTACTTCTATATAATGTCCACTAAGGGGCAGTCAAACCATATACAATCAACTGCATAAATCTGCGTCTTTCACTTCTGAAAGTTCAGAAAGTTGATTAAAGACCTTTACAGTCCAAGGGAAAAAAATTACTGTTAAATTTCATAGTAAAACTGTAAATTGCTTGACAGTTTTAATGTGAACTTTGACGGTTTGACCATAAAGTTCACAGTTCTACTATGAATTATTGATGGTAATTTGGCCACTTGTATGGTTCTACTGTCAAAATTCATAGTACAACTGTAAACTTGCTTGATTATGAGCTGACCATCAATTATTTCACAGTTCTAATATGGATTTTTATGGTAATTTGGTCATGGTTCTACTGTCAAATGTCACTACATTTGTTCCTGGGTTCTACGAAAAGTGAGCAGCAATTGCTGTTTTCAGTTGAAATCCTTCAGTTTGACTGTATAGCGACTAATGTGTGAGACTATTTAGAATGAACATTTAGTCCAGTTGTTCTGCTTTGTTTGTTCTTATACTTACTGAAGGCTACATGGGTATGGTGCTGTATGGCTGTGTGTTAATTCAGCACTGCATTTGACATACGTACTGTACAAACACACAGTCATACCCAGTGTATCTATACCGTTAGACACCTAAAACAAACAAATTAAATTCATTTAAATTTACTCAACATATTCCAGGAAAAATGTACTGTAATATTTGACAGCAGAACCATGAACTGGCCAAATAACCATCAACAATTCATAGTAAAACTGTGAACTTTATGGTCAAACATTAAAACTGTCAAGCTATTTATAGTTTTACTATGATATTTCACAGTTGATTTTTTTTCCTGGGATCTGCTTGTGGATATTACTTTAGAGAGAAAGATCTATGGAAATTTTCATGGATAAAGGAATATATATGGCTATCTGTAGCTACTCCTGGAGTATGCTAGCAATGCTTGTCCAACTCTTCTGCATGGTAAGAGAAGACAGTGCATGACATGTCACAGATGTGAAACTAGAGACTAACTTCTATGAGTCTAAGAACTTAATGGTCAATAATGAGAAATAATTTTCCGAAATGTTTCAGAATTGTCTTACATATTGCTTTCCTTTTGGCAAGCATATCCTTAAAGCCACTTGTGGTTACACTCATTAGCAAATTAACTAATGGGATTGTCATTCATAACCTAGAATATGTCAGCATTGCTGTGTGTTTTAATTGACTTTGAACTTGTTTAGATTCAAATGAATGGCCACATAAGCAAAGCATTCACAAAATCTTCTGAAGTCCTTGAAGTAATCTTTTATAACCAGCCAAATTTTTCTGCTCATGCTGGAAAACTGACCCAGTCATGGAGTTATATCCTTTACAATATCAGGAGAATGTTGCATCTCTTCTACAAGGTGCTTTCGCCTTTTTCCTTCCGTGCCTTTACCTCCATCAAATCCCAGACATGTTGAGCCAATGAGGCGTTGGCTTTTGCATCAGTGACTTGACATATTTTAATATATCAATTCAATTAAAAATAATAATTTTCAATCTTTTAAATGAATTTAAAACATTTAATTGACAATTGCATTTCTTGCATGATGCTATATCACTGTAACAGTGCTGAGCTTATGGATAAACAGAGCTGAGCAGCTCAGCTCTGTTTATCCATAATCTAGCATCAAGGGAGGTTCTAAAGCCAGTTTTGGGAAGCTTTTGAGGGCACTAGTGTTGTGCATTTTGAAGACCAGAATTGTGAAAATATATTTATAACTGGAAAAAAAATCTTGTTGTTCAGTTATAAAGACTGTGCTGTATTGGATAAAACAAAAGGGCCACACAAAGGGCCAGTCTGTGCTTATATATCTTGTAAAGTAATTATCAGTTATCTTGGCGAGCTAATAACGAACACTAGCTAGTGTAAACAGAGCACTCTCCCAAATATGTCATTTATATTGCTTATTTTTCCAGATACTTTTTTCAAACGATTGTCTTGGTAGTTACGGCACATTTAAGTTTAGTTTTTGACTTGACTCAGCATTTGCGAGTACTGACCTGGGACTTGTCCGTCTTAACCCAAGGTTTGACTCTGGACTTAAGTGTTAAGCCTTAAGACTTGCAATTTAGTGACTTGTTCCCTGCTTGTCAAATCCTAACAGGGTTTTAGATGGATGGTATTCTTGGGTTGTTGCTTATTTATACTAACATGAGGTAATGTCTACTAAGAATACAAAGCACTTCTATAAGACACTATCAGTATGTCTACTAAATGCTGTACATGTAAATGTAATCCATGACTGAATGAACACGAGAGGACAATTAGCCACATTTTGTCACTAAAAGGAATGGTGCTCCTCTTTCTACTGTCAAACACAGTTACACTAATTGTGGACGCGTGTGAGCTATGTACACCGAAAAGAGTAGTTAGTGCACTCATTTGAGTGCTTTCAGCTGTGATGTTACATAAGCTGCAAAACAAATAGCTTTATTCAGTGCTGGACGCACAGGTGTTAGCCTAAACCCTTCCAGATTGGTAGCTATTGCATGATGGGGAGATTCAGTTAGCAAGTGGGAAATTGCTATGGTTATGGTTGCACGTTGCAAAGCAATGCACAACCATCTTATCTGATGTAGAAGTCCTGCAGTTTTCAAGATATTGACACCATTCTCTGGATTGTTCAGTCTGATTGTGCAATCTGGGCATTTATACAGCTTTTAGTTTGGATGTATGGTTCCCACATAGCTGCATTTGTATTATTATTATTAATAATAACAATAATAATAATAATAATAACAACAACAACACCCCTGAGCTACCACAGCAATCACTTCATCATCCACCTGGCACACCATAGAAATCTGAAATACCATTGCAACTGCCTAGTAACCACTAAGCAACACTGTAGCAACCACTAAACAACACCATAGCAGCAAACTGGAATATGTTAGCAATGACATACCATACCAAAGCCATACCAACTTCATGGGACACAAGGTAAATCCGCTAAAAACACCATAGCAACATCATAGTAACCACTTGGGACACTATAGGGAAACCATAGCAACATTATATCGACCAATACTGTTGCAGTTTATTGACCATGTAGCAATAATCTAGCATCTACTTTACTTTACTGATGCACTTCCATATAGAAGATTTTGATATTGGACCAATTTTTTTTTTAAAAGGGAAAGTCTGGGGATAAATAAACTGAGCGATTCCACTAAGTTTTCTGCTCTTTAGCAGCTCAGACAGGGTTATCACCAGCTGCATGCTGTTTCAGGTCAGGCAGTCCACCATGAGCAACTGAAAAAGCGGACAAATTATACAGTTTGCCCTTAATGTGTTGCCAGGGACAGGAAAGACCCACTGGTATCCCATCTCCCACTCTGATCTCTACTACAACAGCTTATTGCCTTTCCTGAGCAGACTGCATCAGAATGCTTTGTAAAACCATGCAACAAAAGTGAGTCTTAATAACTAGGGCAACCACCGTATGATGTTGATGTTCAGTTACACTCGGATCTCGCCTGCCTCTGCCCTGTTCTACTGATTTTATGCTTCTTATAAGAAACTGCTTTGAGTTTGTTTATTGTTATGTTTTTCTCACCACTATAATGATTGGCTGGTATGTCTGAGACAATGTGTACTAAAATACAGGGATAATACAACGGAAGGATTAACAAAAGGGTGGCATGTCTGCTTTAGAGTAGCCAATCAGTCTATTAACATGTTTTGGGATTTAAGGAAAGATCAAGGTGATTGAAGCCTTGGATCTTTGTTACTGTTAACCATTACATAGATGTATTAAAAGGGTTAGGATAACTATGTTG
This sequence comes from Parotocinclus cesarpintoi, assembly GCA_034780495.1. Classification (NCBI taxonomy): domain Eukaryota; kingdom Metazoa; phylum Chordata; class Actinopteri; order Siluriformes; family Loricariidae; genus Parotocinclus; species Parotocinclus cesarpintoi. The sequence continues at coordinate 9,764 of JAUZSV010470390.1, read as the reverse complement.
GTGCATATAAATATACTATATACATATATAATGCATATAAATAATGTGTTGAATACCTCTTCAGTGGTGGCCATGTCAGAGTCAGAGGAACTCTGAGGAATTTTGAAGAGTATGTAAAACTACCTACTAAGATAACCACATGCTATCAAAACTAAGCATTTTTTGGTGGTGTGTGGTGTCAAAGAAACCAGCAGACTGACAACTGGGACTTTAGAGTGAATCATCACTGTTTACACCATATGGTCATACGAGCTTTAAAAAATAGCTGACAAAGACATTTTGAGATGGCACTCATTAAGAATTGGGCACACAGGAAAGACTATGGTCCACCCAAGAGGCTCTGTTAGGAATTGCAATGGAAGTACAATAGTAAAAGTTCCAAAGTACACAAATTTTACAAATCTATGAAAATATGTGTCTCGCAAAAATTGAAACATGCATACTTTTTGTGAACACTGTATATAATTATATATAAAATATACTTGGCCATTTGTGTTATGAGAAAAATAGCCCAGATATTTTTAAGGACTTCAGTAAAAGTAAAAAGATGTTCGAGTTTGAACAATCCACAGTCAGACGTTTTTTATGTACAAATGGAGGAAACTAAATTGGAGGAAAAGATCCATGGACAGCTGAGACCAAACAGGAGTTTTAATCATGTGAAACATGTTTGTGGTACTACAATGGTAAGGGCCTGCTTTGATGCATCTGAGCCAGGATGACGTGCCACCAAGACACAAGACATTCTACCAAAGAATGGTTAAAGAAGAATAAAGGTAAAGGTTTGGAATGACCGAGTCGATATCTGGCCCTTGGGTCCAATAGAAATATTGTGGATGAACCTAAAGCGAACAGTCCAAAGAAGGAGGAGGATTCATGGAGAAATCAAAATGTTCATACAGGGGTTCATATTCCAGTACATTCCAGTACCACATGGAGCAGTGTATTCAGTGAACCAACAGGCCTTCTCAGTGGGATATGAGCCTCTTTTGATCAGCGTTTAAACTCCGGTCTCTGTCGACACCCAGCGATGGCATGGTTCTACCCTCAATGTGACTCTGTAGGACAGGTTTTCTCTAGACAGTCTGAGATGAAAAAGAACAAATTTCCATGAGAAAGGCTTCGCATCCCAAGGTCTCTCTTAACTTTTGTTTCCGTTAAGACACATAGCAGGAAATCCCCACCTGCTTCGAGGCATCTGCTGTTGTTGTATGTGTGTTTTGGCAGTTACCCCGTTAGTTCATTTCGTTCACACCTACCCCATACCCTGGGCTATTTGCTATTATGGAAAGCTTATGTGGTGCCAAATTAGATTTTATTTTTAAATAACTACTTTCCTCTTTGTAACGTGATGAAGTTCATGTGGTCTACGTGGCATTTGTGTTGTCACGTTTTGCCTGGATTTTGCATATCCTGTTACTCTCAGTGGAAACTATTTCAGATGAATATATCCTATATATAACGATCTTACTGAGAAAGTATTCAGAGTTGGCAAGTGAAGCGTAACAGATCCCTAATTGTTGCCAGAGTGGTAACCGGGACTGTAACCATTAACGCCGTGGTGATTTTGACACAATAACAGCTTCTAGAGAACTGGAGCTGATACTAAATGGTCTGATGAGTATGTAAATGACATCCAGTCACCAGATCTCAATCTAAATGAACACATATGTAATCACATCAAACCAAGTGACAAAACTGAGAGGGTATATTATTATTATACCAAGACTTAATTAAAGGTGTTTACATTTATTCAATTATTCGACACTCGTACCCAGTCTTAAGTCTACAATCCAGTGGCATAGGTGTCATTTCAACTTTTGTAAGGGTTTTTGTAGTGTTCAATGCTAAATAAGAGATGTTACACAATATGCCAAACATAGTACCTTGAATATAAAAATATATGAACTATGAGTATATTTTCAATTTAAATGAAATTCAAGCCAGCAGTGTTTGACATTATGGAGCAGTCTTCATTTTTCGAGTTCTTTGGGCTCGGAGGAATCTGAAATGGACCATTAGAGGAAAAAACGTACTACGGTAGTTCTCAATGTCTTTTTCTGAAGAATTAGATGAAGTGTGCACCGGACCAAAGATAGAAATTACCAACTAGAATGTTATCAGCTACCATGGTATCAGTCCAAAAAACATGGTATTTCACAGAATGGGGTTGGGTTAATGCTTTTGGTAAATATAATTTTTAGTTATGTGATGGCAGAATTAATGTACACTGAGAATTTAGAGCAATATTAATTGCTGAGAGATTATATCTTTTTCAAAGACGTCCAATGCAATTATTAACAAGACAAAGCAAAATAAATAATAGGACTGAAATCTGGAAATCCCGTCCAGTCTTTATTTCTTTAACTTTGTATTTTGACAGTTCTATAACTTTCTCACACATTTGTGGACCACTGGAGATCCTCTGCCCACATTTGCTCCTCAAAGACTCAGCCTGTTGTTGACTCAGTGTGACACTGCTTTTGAACCAAACCATCATTATAATCATTTGTTTACATAATTTGTTTTAAATCACATCATCAGTTTAGTTTTTGACCCGATTAGTAGCCATAAAATGCCCGGTCCTGACTTTTTTTTGGGATGTATTGCTACATTTAATCCAAGCAATTGTGGGTGAATTGTCTTGCAAAGGGCCCAAAAAGTGGTTCTCTCATACTTCCACTCCTTACCTCCCCATCACCCCAACTTGACTTTAAATAGCAACACCTCTAGCATATACAAGGTGGCACATTTACAATGGAAATTCCCTCATTCTCTGCACCAAGTGTCAAAAAGGAACACATTCTGCTCTGGGAGCCCGTATCTGCATCTGCTGCAGCAACAGTTTGCCGGTTTTGCTATGATTGCCTCTGTAAACATTTTCATTCCCTCTCCATTTCCACTTTTTTCCATCCCCTCTCCCAGCAGACCTTGTCCTCATCTTCTGGCTCCCAGATCACGTTTAGCACATTCCTTCCCAGCATGCCACTGTGCAATGACAGCGCTGTCATTGTCTGAGCAGTCCCCCAAGCGCCTGCACACTTCAAGCAGAAATGTGTCTGTTGGTGACCTATTAAAACGAACTGACGGCCAAGCCTGTGCTTATTGTGTCTGAGTGTAAGAGCCCAAGTAAGAAGGATCTGCATATATCTGGCAGAGCCAGAGAAACCCTTTGTATTCATGAAATCTTTTACAATTGTTTCGCAATTTGCCCCAAATGCACAAGTGCACAAACAGGACATTGTGAAATTCAGCTCTATTTCATCCCAATCTGAGTGTGTAGAGCTCACCAACATGGACATCTGCTGTTTCGTATTTGTCTATTGTCTTTTTAAATAGCTATAACTATGACTACAGTTGCACAAACCAGACATCTGAAGGTGCGGAGCAGTCCATTCTAGTGCCTATTGCACCCCATGTTCTTTCTTCATTCGTTTCTTTTTTCTATATATTCACATTTCAGTTTTAAAGCCCATGTTCTGCCAAGAGTGTGATCAGATTCTGATCTGGTCCAACTCACATGTCATATACTTTGCTCAGATTTATTCACTCTAATACTGGATAGTGTACACAAAGTGTGTATTAAAAGCACATACCAGACTCATACAACCAAAAAAAAAAGAAAGATTTGACAGAAAACAAAACCTTTATATCATAAATATAACTCTAAGTCTTATCATCCTTATAAGCATCCATGAATGAACCAATGCATAATCCCTTAATTAAAGAAATCGCTTGTCTTACCGTTTTAATCTTGTACTGGAAGTGTAGAGAAGAGATATGATGTGGCTGATGCCCAAAGTGTTGGAGAAAGCTTGTGAACCTGGGTGAGGCCTGTAGAGTTGGGGGAGGACTGTAGAGTTGGGGGAGGCCTGTAGAGTTGGGTGATGCCTGTAGAGTTGGGGGAGGCCTCTAGACCTGGGAGAGGCCTGTAGAGTTGGGCGAGGCCTCTAGACCTGTAGTTGCTCTAACAAATCCTCATAATATTGTTGATCATTGATAAATAATCCAGTCAGCATTCACCAGTTGGAACAGTATGGAACAGTCATGCAACCATGGATACACAAAAAATCATTGAGCTTAAAAAACATGGTTTTCTCAATTCAGGACTTGGTGCAAACACGTGTGTGTTTTTTTTTTGTTTTGTTTTGGGGTTTTTTCCTGCTGGCCTACTCCCTCTTTTATTCCTGATAATCAGACCCCTAGCTCAGCACTAATCCCTAGTGGTCAGAGACGGTATAACCTGAAATTTAAAGAACTGGATGGACATTGTTTAGAAACCGTGCAAGGGAAATTGGCAAACAAATTTCTCCAAGGACAATAGGTTGAGAAGGTTGATGAACTGACTAAGCCTATAAATGTAACATCAAGATTCGCTCCCAGAATCAAACACACTGGAGACCTGGGGCCTCATTTATAAAACTCTGCGCGGATTTTGGCGTAAAAGTATGCGTACGCACAAAAGCATGAAATGGCGTACGCACAAAAAAAAATCAGATTTATAAAACTTGTACGCTGTTTCTGCTTTATAAATCACAATCTACTTCAAAATGTGAGCAGGTGAGCCAGCCTCGTATTCCGCCTCAGTACCGCCCACATTTACCCATAAAAGGTCCATGCAAATCATGCGATGAATATTTAAATGTAGGCATCCCCATTCATTCTGAGCAGTATAATGGAGGAACGTATTTATAGAGCTGTTAGCTACAGCTGTTGACGCTGATAATTATCTGCAACTATTACCAGCCCATGACATTTTGCTCTCTCTTTATTGTGGAGTTTAATTTGTTGTCGCAATAATAATAATCTTTATATAATGCACCTTTCGTTTTTGAAATTGTGAGATTACACAAAACAGATCTAATAAAAGTGAAATAAACTAAATTGAATAAAAACTGAAATACGAGCTACTGTAAAAATACTACATATAGTACATATGAAATAGAATAAGATACAGCAAGCATTAAAACTTTAAACATGCAGACAAATTTATTTAAACAAGTAAATCTTCCTTATGCTGAATGAACTGTTTGCGCATTTTCCTAATTCTGTATGTTACCACATGATGCCGCTAAATTCCCGCTCTCTCCGCAATCTTTTCAAGCAGTACGGATGCCTCAAACTTTGCTTAAATTTACGCTCGTTTTCACGCCAAGTATTTCTTTATAGATCACAGGTTTTGCGTGAAATGTTGCGTACGCACATTTCAGGCCTGTTTTTGTGCGTACGCACCCTTTATAAATGAGGCCCCTGGAGGTGTCAGAGAACGATTGTCAATCCAGCAGGAGAGAAAGAACGAGAAAATAACACTTACCTCATCTGAAACTTTAAATCGTTTCAGCAGGGCCACAAACTTCTGCTTGATGTTCGGTTGCTGCAAGAGAAGAACAGAGCGAATGCTTGTGTAACACACACACACACACACCTCATATCTCATATCTACCAAACCAATCTCTATTAATTTTATTTTGTATTATTATTTTCCCCAGAAACTGTATTCTATTAATCCCATGAAACATTACGTTATTTAATAAGCCACCAGAGAAACCATTTGCATGAATTAATGTTGTATGAATGAAACAATCCTGTTTCAAATGTTTCAAGATCAAGATTAAATCGAATCTTTAAAAGGAAGTTTCATGTAACATATTCCCTGATCACTTTATTAGGTACACCTGTTCAACTGCTCGTTACTGCAAATAGCTAATCAACCAATCAAATGGCAGAGATTACAGAGAACGGTCCAAAGATATCCAATGAGTGGCACTTCACTTTTCTGGGAGAAAATGCTCAGTAGCTTAAACAGTAACTTAACAGTAAATAACCACTTATTAACAATGTACACAGAATAACTGCATATGCATAACATGCATAACAAAGCAAACCTTGAAGCAGATGGGTTACAGCAGCAGAACACTACACTGGATGTCACTCATGTCACCATATAACAGACAGTTTGAGCTACAATTCCCAGAAAAAAAAATGACCAACAGAAGATTGGAAGAGCATTGTCTAATCTAATAAGTCTTCATTTCTGCTGCAATATTCAGATGATGGGGTCAGAATTTAGTATAAACAACATTACACTCTGCATGTTATCAAAAGTTCAGGCTGCTGCTGCTGGTGTAATCGGCTATACTTTGAGCCCCTTAACATCATTTAAAGGCTACAGCCTACCTCAATATTGTTGCTGACCATGTGCAGCCCTTTATGACCACAGTGTACCATCTTAAACTGCTATGCCACAAAACTCTAATAATCTGGTTAATCTGGGTAATAATATTGGTTTCTTAAACACATAACAGAGTTTACAATACTCAAATGGCATTCACAGTCAACCTCAGAGATTTGGTAGAGTAAGAGATCATTATGTATGAGCATACCGCAATTCAAAAATCTGATCAGCCAAGTCAGAATCAAATCCCCTGTTAAGCATGATATACTCATACCCCGACTGCCTCAGAAAACCTGAATTCTGTATTAATGCATCAGCTTTCTAAACAGATACAACCATAATAACAATATGTCAGATAAACAAACAAATAAATAAATAAATGTCAAATAAACGTTTAAAATGAAAAAAGGACTCCCAAGTTGACCAGTCACACACTTCAAATTTCATGTGCTAAAAAAAAGTTTAACCCCTATTCCAGTGAAGTTGAGTAAAACATGGATAATATTTTTATAATTCTCTGAATCTTTTCATGATTAAATATTATGGACTGTAGATGATGAAATCTCTAAATTCCTTGCAACTGCACGATAAGAAACGTTTCTAAAACTGTTAGCTCATGCAGTTGTTAAAGTGTTGAACCTCACCCACCCTTGCTCCCTTTATACCCAGTCATGACACTCACCTGTTTCCAATTAACCTGTTTACCTGTGGAATGTTTCAAACAGGTGTTTTAGAGCATTCCTCAACTTTCACAGTCTTTTGTTGCCCCATCCCAACTCTTTTGGAACGTGTTGCAGGTATCAAATTCAAATGAGTGAATATTTGCAAAAAAACCCAATAACCTTTATCTGTTGAACATCAAATATCTTGTCTTTGTAGTGTATTTCATTGGTTGAAAAAGATTTACAAATCATCGAATTCTGTTTTTATTTATGTTTTACACAACGTTCCAACTTCACTGGAATTGGGGTTGTAGGTTCTTCAAAAAAATATATATGCCACACACAGACAAACAAAAAAAACCTGAAAAATGGTTTCAGTAGCTCGTTGGCTTTTGTGCACAACTAAACAAGTATGGTATTGTCTTTGGAAATCACTATTTATTACAAATATTATTAATAATAAATTAGGTAAAACAGGTGTGCTATCACCTCACAGCCTTCTGTGTTGAGTTTGCATGTTCTTTCAAGGCATGGTTTCAACTGTGTGTGTGTGTGTGTGTGTGTGTGTGTGTGTGTGTGTGTGTGTGTGTGTGTGTGTGTGTGTGTGTGTGTGTGTGTACACACGTGCCCTGTGATGGACTGGCATCATTACTATTAGGTACACATGATGTAACTTAACTTACATTTTATATCCACTTCTAGCTTGGCCACATAAATGGTATTTACACCACTTAATTTATGACCTTTAGATGGAATAATTATATTGTTATAACTGTGCATATCAATGTCTGTGATATAATAAATAGTTGATGTGTTGGTTGTAGGACAAACTGTCAAGTGTGCTTACATCAGCAGTTAACTGGAGCTTTGCATCGATACTAGTTAGACATAAATAAACGGTCAATTTACAGTGTCATCCTGTTTTTTTACTTTCTAGATATTGCATCAAACAACTTTGTTAAAATGCCATAAAGCACAACTCAAATTAAAACAAATTATTTCAATTTATGGCATATATGTTTGTCTTAAAAAAATTAAGCAGTGGATACTTTGTGATTGGATTTACTAAATGTTGACATTATGAAATGCAAACTAATCTGCAGATAAAAAGTCATGTTTAGACACCTTAACAAGCTGTTGGATAATTGAAAGAAATCCCAGCAAGAGTTTAAGATTAAACAAATCCTTCAAGGAAGAAAATCCAACATTAATGTAGCGAAAAGTTTATTGTCACCGATTAGATGTGTCTACAGTACAATGTGGAATAAAAATAATGGGTTGGTCATAAAAAGTATGATGTCAAAGAAAAGAGAGTAAGCAATATGCCTTAAAAATAGAAAATGCAAAACAAAACAAATGTAAAACAATAAATAAACAAAAATAACAAATAAAACGAGAGTTACGGAACAAACAAACAAAAACCAGCACTTCCACCTAATAAGATTAAAACAGTGAGCTAAAGTGAAGCAATCGTGGTGTGTGAATGATTGAATGATATCCAGCAAACAGTCTGGATCTCAATTGACGAACTGGTCCATGACTTTGTGTAAAGCTGATCTGTCAGCGCTTTTAAAGAAAGTTGGAACCAGCAGGATCTTTAATATTGTTTTTTATTAACAAAGTCCATGCCTCAATAAATTTGGCCCATCATAAAATAAATACTATTTAAGGTATACTTCATAAGCCCAAAATGTCCAGCTATTCAACAAAACTGCTTGGTGCCATAGCTGTCATTACAAAGTCTGTTACAAAGTCCTAAAGCTGGCTGAAAATCCTTTTAGTGTTATGATTCTATAATGTCTGGGCAAGCCACAAAACTGGGACTGGGTACTGGGTTCTCAAATCTCATAAATGTGTGTAGGGAAACATAGGTTATCTTGTCTGGTCTGAATCACCAGAAGGGCAGCTGTGGTAGTCACAGAACTGTTTAATATTGGTTATGCAATGTCATGACCCTGCTAAGTAACTGGACTGAGGAGCCTCAGCCTGGTTCCAGTGACCATCATGCTAACCCCTATCCACGACGGAAAGCTTAAAGTACATGGGTCAAGAACAAACAAACAAACAAACAAACAAACAAACAAACAAAAATCGCCATGTGAACGACTGGGTACGTGGTCAGCATTTATCTTATATCTTATTCATTAAGAAATGGAAACACATTGTGGGACAGAGACAAGCTGATGGAGACATTTTGGTAATTATCTGTTTGGAAATCCTGAGTATGGGGATTGACGTGGATGTCAGTTTGACACGTGGCACCTACATAAACATGGCTGCTGACTTGGTCATCATAATGTTCTGGCACAATGGTGTAGTGCTGCAGGCAACTATTTTGATATCACTGTATCAAATTGTGCCTAAATGACCCATTTTAGTCTTGTCTCCACTACACACACACACACACACAGCATATTGTTATGTGTGTACCTGAAAAATGGGCTAAATGGAGTTCAGTAAATCCATTCATATCTATTAGAACTGATAAGACAAGCCATAAAGGAGAATGCATTATCCTGAAAGTGCCAGCGATAATGATAGATGTTCCGCTCTGTGTGTGGTGTATATTTATAAGCATTGTGTATCAGTTCTCTAGCACTATAACAGCCTAACTGGCAATTGTACAATTCAGTTAGATACAGTGGGCATGCATGTGTGTGTTCGTTCGTTCTTATATGGCTTCTTTTTGGGCAGTCCAATAACTGACTAGTCAGACAGACTACTATTCACACTCCACATAAACACGCCAATATATATATATATATATATACAGTACATACCGCGCGCACGGACAAAGACAAAGACACAAACAGGCACACAAAGGCTAAAGAAGACACAAACACATAATTGTACGCACACACACACACACACACACACACACACACACACACACACACACACACACACACACACACACACACACACAC
>JAUZSV010470280.1:0-16356 GCA_034780495.1 Parotocinclus cesarpintoi | reverse complement strand
AAATCCAAATTTGCTGTCAAAATTAACACTGGTGCCAAGTAAGCAACTTTTTACTAAAAATCAGCAAGACTAAGGAATTCAGAATTAAGAATCAAACAGAGAAAATATAGTGGGTATGTGGGCATCAAAAACTTTTTTTTTTTTTACTTCATTGCTGATTTTTCAAGTTTTCCCACCTACAAAGAATGGAGAGATCTGTAATTTTTATTGTAGGTACACATCAACTGTGAGAGACAATCTTAAAAAAAAATCCAGAAAATCACATTGTATTATTTTTAAATAACTAATTAGCATTTTGTTGGGGAAAACAAGTATTTGATTACCTACCAACCAGCAGGAATTCTGTCTCTCGCAGACCTGTTAGTTTTTCTGCTCTCATTACCTGTATTAATTGCACCTGTCTGAACTTGTTACCTGTATAAAATACACCTGTCTACACACTTGTCCACTATGCCTAAGACCAAAGAGCCTTCTATGGTCACCAGGGACAAAATTGACCTGCACAAGGCTGGCATGGGCTACAGAACAATAGGCAAACAGCTTGGTGAGAAGGCAACAACTGTTGGTGCATTTATTAGAAAATAGAAGAAACACAAGACATGACTGTCAATCTTGCTCCATGAAATATCTCACTTTATGCAATAAAATGCAAATGAATTACTTAAAGAATGTGATTTTTTGTCTTTTACAGTTGAAGTGTACCTTCGATAAAAATTACGTATCTCTCCATTCTTTGTAGGTGGTAAAATGAGCAAAATTAGAAGTTTATCAAGTAATTATTTTCCCCACTGTATAAACTGCTAGAACAGACAGCATCCTCTCAGGCAAGAACATCGTTTGATATGGTAACTGTGAAGGAGGAACATACTCTCAAAGGAAATCAGAATCAAGAAGACATTTGATCTGAGCTCACATTTACAGTACATGCACCAATTACCAATTATTAATTGTTTATGCACAAGGCCACAAGTGTATATACAGTTACATAGTTGCAAACATATACACACACAATAATTTTTAGGCCATATTGTACCTTTTTTATTTATTGTTTCATTTGCACCATGGAAGGAGGTGACCTCTGTTTGACAATGGTTTTTTCAAAAGACTGGAGGTACCTAAAACAACAAATTCCAACTCTGTATACTGTAAAGACCAACTAGTGCAATGTCCTAAAGAGGAGAGGTGCCACATTTACAACAGGACTTTGCAGAAGTGTGTTCAGCTTTATTGCACAAAGCTTATTGAACTCTAAAATCTACAGTAACACATATTGTTTAGCATCTAAATGCTAAACTAAAATTACATGCCATACTTTTTGGAGATTAGTTTTTATTGGAGGATTTGCTGTTCTTTCTATATTTATGTATTATATATTAGTATTTTGTTTACATCAACATTTAGCAATGTTCTATTGTAAATGTAAAGTTTACACATCATATTAATTCACTCTGAATTAAAATTAAAATAATAGACTAGAGGGACATAATTAGGTGATATAGACCATGCAGCAAAAAGCAATGGAGGGTTGAATAGAAGTTCAATAGAAGACGGTGAGAGGTATAGTGATGGCTAGAGCTTGAGGGCGGATTACATGGTTGTAGAGGAAGCAGGTCTTGGAAAAAACTGGTAGTTACAAAAAGAAAAGAATGACAGTACAGGGGCAATAAAAAGTAGAAAATATACAGGAAATGCAGAGAGGGCTCGGACTAACTGAATGCAAAGTACAAGGGTGGCATTGGGAAAAGAGGCTGAGTACAGAAAGCCCCAGTGTGAAGCTCTGCCATTCTTGAGGAACAGCAAAATGTCAGACAGATGAGAGATGGCCGCCATAGTCACCCCAAAGGACAGCTTCTTCACTCAGCCCACACAAGCAATAGCATCAATCAGTCCAAGGTTTTTCACCACTCGCAATTTATCTCCCTCACATAAAGACCTGGCTTCAGCTGAAACCTCACTTTCACCCTCCCACTCTAATTTACGAGTGCCCCATGGCCTGTGTTCTCCATGTTAGTATGCTCCACTGAGGGCTCATAACTGACAATAAAGAGAAAAGTACGCATTGTTTCACACTTGAAATGTTAGGGATTTTTAATGAACCATTGTGAGTTGCTGGTTTGTGGAATGACATTGTACAGATCTGCAGCTGTGAACTCTGTAAGAACAAGTTTGTGTATATCTCAAGGATATCGACTACTCTCTTCTTTCACATCACATAAGCGCTATTGGTATTATCCAACTGTATTCTTTACATTTTGCTTAATAATCAGTATGAATTAGCATACATGATTTTGAGCATATTACTTCCTAGTTAACTTACATTTTTACTCGTCAGTATCCAGTAGAAGCCTAAAATGCCTACACTTATTAAATGCACTACATAGAATAATTAAACCACATACTGTAGTGTGTTATGACAGGGAGTATTGGTGTCTAAAGAAAACTGATTAAACAGTCTTGACCATTTGCATGCAGGAATTTTAGAATTAGCAATTTCCTACTGAAGTCTGAATCTTATTTCACAATTAATCTTAGAGGTGTCTCTTAATTGTCCTCCATCTGCTCCTGCCCTCTTCTGTCCTCTCTTTAATATCGCCATTATATCACAGATGAGACACCACACACTGCTTCTATTGATCCTGCATCTTCAATAATGCAGTGCAACTCAACTGGATAATTGAAAACCTGAGCATACCCATTCAGCACTCAGAGATAACAGTCTCAAGACGCATTGTGTAAAAGCAATCAGTCATTGCCTATGTATGTTATGGATGAGTTTTATGCTGCAAAATAAACATTAATGTGGCATCATTCACACTGCAAGACACAGAGGATTCCTGGGTGGAAACTGATTAGATACATTGCAAGAACACAAAGCTTAAGGGAAAGAGAGCTCCCAATTCTTTTTAAAAAATTTTCTCCCTCTTGCTCTCTCTGTTGCACTCTAATTTTCACTCTTTTTGCATAATTTTTCTTGTGCTAGTAGAGAATGCTATTTATATTTCTATTCACATATTTAAGCGAACAACACGTTTGTGCAGATGATGGCTATAAAAGGTACAGCACTACTGTTAAATAAGAAATTTAAAAGCAAATTTGCCCTGAAACAACTGTTAAATTAACTATGAAAATAAAACTGAGAGAGAATAATGTAATCAAAAAACAAAAGTGTTTGAGCTGTTTAATCTTTTATTTTTTTATTTTTACAAATTATTTAAGATATATCAGTGTTGGTGCAGAAATAAAAAAGGAGAACATTGCTTTTAACTGGAGAATCGCTGCATCAGTAAAACAAAGGCTGCATCCAAAATGGTGCAATGTGTTCTTTTCTTAACACTGCTTTTTCATAGTTGAGAAGGCAGGGATTTTTAGGAGAAGGTGTAAGCTCCCCCTGCTTGGAATGCCAGTTTATTTCAGGGCTTGATAGCTGTTACTGATGATCTGGTACCACCAGTGTGCCTACCATGACCAATGTTGGCATTACTAGTTTGAATCATGCTAAGTACTGTGTGTTTTGGGACATACAGCAAATATTCTGGCTTTTATTTGTTGTTGTTTGTTTGTACAAGCATTAACAAGCAATAAACAAGCATTAGTTACTAAAAATGCAAGTTGCAAGAGTACTAGAAGGTCCTGTTGATTTTAAATCCAAACTGGTAACTAGGGCAGGCTAATTTCAATAAATGTTTCTGGAAGGATTGCTAAGTATAAAAGGCTGAGAACTTGTTGATTTAAAATAAAATGATATTTTAGCTGAGAACTGTTACCATTCCACACTGTTGCCAACACTAATGTCATGCAGCCAGTAACCATGGACGTAATGTAATTATCCTGTGACAGTTCAGCAGAAACAATATTTAAATATTGAAAATATCTCTTCATAGTAGAATGTATGGTTTAGGTGACAATGTATTATCAAACTCCCCTCAAATGCCTTAACTATGTCTGATGCAATTAGATGTATAAGGTTCCTTCATTCATAATAGCATGGGCATTCTTTTCAACTATACACATTGCAGAAAATCATGACTTGCCATTTTGTTCTTACTGCCTGTACCATCAGTGGACTGAAGAGCAGAAGTGATAAGGAAAGGTGATTGCTGTGAAGAATAGTTTCTCATCTTCTCTTAGTTTGAAACTGCACCCTAATTCTGCTGAATTTATTCTGCTGCTTTAGTGTGATCAAAGTGCACGACTAATTAAAGCAGTTGGAAGAGGAGTGAGGGCAAATAGGAGAGGCACATGCTACTGAAGATAATTAATAATACACATTAAATATGACAGTGTCTGTGGTTGTGAAATCATGTTTGCATCCTAGTTGAAATCTGTTATTGCGTTTTCGAATTTGAGATGTATGCTATGTAGCCTGTTGCTTACGCAAATCATTCCAGTTATGAATTATAATACACAACAAGTTGAGTAATGCACATGGCTAGTCATCTGCAGTCCTTGGACAGAGTGAGAAGACACTCCTATCACATAGGTGAACTCACAATGCAGCATTCAGATGAGCTTGGCTACAAAAGTCTACTAAAAAAGGTACTAACAGAAGAAATAAATCACACAAAAACATGCAAATACGTACAATTATACAACATGTTTGATTATTGACAATATATCCAGGTTTATGTGATTATATTTAAAGTATTAACAATATGACTAAGTTATTCAATTACTCATGGTAAACCACTACGACAGATAATAAAGACAATGTAAAAGATGAGTAAAATTCTCATTGTTGATATTGTCAAAAAATATCTTTCCCTATACACTTGCATTCAGTATTAGCAGCAGTTTCTGACAAGACAAATTGCATCTCAAACAACCTGTCCACCCTTTTGCGCATCAAAAAAGAGCAGTGAAGTAAGACTGTGTTTTTACTATCCCATTATACCAGCACCATGGTGCCCTACATTACATTTGAAACACCAGCCATTAAATTATTATCCCGATAAACTTAATATATCAATGCCCATGTTCTGTATATATATAATTTCTTTATAATAAATAGGAGCTAATGCTTATGCACTCTCCAGTGTTTAATTATACATCCATGGTCAGAATGGACAAAAGTAACTGTTCACAGAGCAACAACCTCTTTTGTAATATTTTGGGATAGGAATTTCACTGATGAAACAATCCATTTTGATACAGATCACTAGGCCAAAACGGATTAGTCATTTCATTTTCCACAAGCTAAAAAATTCCTCTCACATGACCAGAATTCTGAATACTACCACAGATTTCTCTTTGACTGACAGAGCTCCCTGTAGCTTGTAACTTGCAGGTTTCAATGTCTCCAGTAAAGTTTGTTTATGGTGCTACTGTTCTGTAACAAAGAGGGAATGGACTGGTAACACATCAGGCTATCAGACAGGCGGGAGCTAATTAAGAGGAAAGCTAGACAAAGGTTAAGGGTGTGTGAAGGTTGTATAAGTGGAAGAGTGAAGCACAGCTTATAAGATCTGCCAAAGACCAATTCACATGGAGGTTGGGCAGACATATAAACATGCTTTTGCATATTAATGGTTTCAACAAGTCAAGTCAACTATATTTGCATAGCACAATTTCCAGTACCTCAAAGCAGATTTAAAAAGTGCAGAAAGTATCCAGTACAGTCAAAACCCACTACTTGAAAGCCACAATATTATGTTGATACACATGAGTGGGTGATGCCACAATATTAAATTAGAAACAATGTGGAAATTACAAATAAAATATAAATGCTTTATAAATTCACTTTGTTTACATTTACTTTGATTTGTATGTCTTTGCAGACAATATAAAATCAAGGTATTTAATTCTGATCTTCTGTTGTAAATGTCAATTAATATTTTAATATATAATTTAATATATATAAATGTATGCACTACAGACCTGCAGCACATTCTCAAATTCTGGGTACATATCTGTAAGTGTTAATATGTGAAACTTCATCAGATGTGGCACCCTTTTTCAGAAAACTTTTTTGTAACTGTTGATCAGTCCTGATTGTCAGCTGGGAGGAATTTTAGCCTATAACTTGGTATGAAATAGCATAATCTGTGGGATGTTGGTGGTCTTCCTCAAAACATTCTTCTTCTTTTTTATTCTTCTAATTCTATGCTAAAGTCTGACCAGTTTGTGATGCAAAAATCACATACATTGCATAGAATGCATTTGTGAACCCACATTCACCAAGGTTGAAACTCAAACAAGCTGAGTTTCTTGAGGAGCTAGGAAGATCCCTTATCAAGGTACACACTGAGGAAAGGGAACAGGCCCCTGAGACCCAACCACTGCAGCCTTGGTCAGACAGCTGCAGAGCTCTCCAATCCCTCCGTCTACACAGCAACATGAAGAACATCAGCAGCAGCAGCATCCTCAACCAACCCTGCCTCAACATCAACCACAAAATCCACCTGATTGTAAAAGAAAGAAGTATCAGGTCTGTCCTAGCAATCAGGACAGAAAGACAAACACATTGTGCTTCACCTGCAAAAATATCTCAGCAAAGAATACACAAACAGTGTCACTTTTTGCCACACACACATCTAACAATACACAAATACACATGTTGGTTTGATTTGCTTGATTGGTCCAGTAGATTAAGAAAACAGTGAAATGCCATTAATAAGTAAATGAATTAATTATTTAATCACTGTTTACGGTTATGTAAATATTATTATATGCATATATTTTTTCTACATTGGTTTATTTATGTAAGTATTATGTAGGTAATTATGTAGCCAATTTCTTTACTTGATTATATATTTTTGGTGGTACCAGAAAGTCAGTGATGCTGTTTCATAAACAGAGGTGCCAGATTGTCGCAGGTAATTTTAGGATGAAGCAAAGGCAGGTTGCTCTGGAGCAAATCCCTCTGAAGAGGCCTTCATAAATATTCATAAGCCACATCCCTTCCCTTTAACACTCTTTGGCAGAGACGCTTATTAAATTCTCATATACTTTAAAACCACGGTGACATTCAGGAAGCTAAAGTTTCCAATAACCTTGTTAGCTTATGTAAATAACCAGTCAGCAAGCACATATTTAAACAAGCATTTCCTATCGCACCTGAACTTCCTTAGCTCTGATTGGCTACTCAGATTAATACAGCGCAAGTAGGAATGTAACTTGTTGTCATTGATCTAAAATGTCTGATACAAGTCAATATGAAATTATGGTGGGAAGCACAACCTCAAAGCAGAAAAGATTGTAATGGTATGGGAAATGAAATTAAAAACCTTCAGCATTCCTTACATTTACTTTTACTTTTATATAAGTGCAGACAGTATATATCGAAGATATGTCATGTTTCATATCATCAATTTAATTGAATTTGTTAATACAAACTGATTCTTGCATTTCAGACCTGAAACACATTCCAAAAAATGGAGATGCGGGCAATTTAGAGTCATTAATGAAGTGTTACAATCAAAAAAATAATGTAATTTAAAACAGGTAATTGTAATCATGATTTGTTACGAAAGGAGTATCCACCAAGGGCCGAATCATTGAGGAGAAAAGGTGGGTAGAGCATATCCAGTTTGTCAAAAATGCATGAGAAAATTGCTGAAAAGTTATAAGTCATTGTTCATTTTGCATTCCATTTGCATACGTTGTTCTGATTTTTTTTTCTAATTTGGCTTGTTTATAAATGCATGGATGTCCTTGAAAAAGATGCTATCTTTAAGGCAGATTATGTTGCTTTAAAATCTCATTTAACTTTCTACATCAAACCTGCCATCACATTACTGTAAATGACCTTGGCCAAGGGCACCCACACAGCCTCATACCATGACAAATTCTTTCTTTTGGACGTCTGGATGTCTGGATGGTCCTTTTTTGTCTTTGGTACAGAGCATGCAGTGTCCCTTTTTATGATTCATTTGACCACAATACCCATTTCCACCATGTGGAAATCACAACAGTGAGTATACCTCTCACATTTCTGTAAATATTTTATTATATCTTTTCATAGGAAAACACTGAGGATATGACACTGACACAATATAAAGTAGTCAGTCTACAGCTTGTATAACAGTGTAAATCTACTGTGCCCTCAAAAAAACTTAACACACACCGAATTTATACTGTTATACCAGCTGTAGACTGACTAATTTATATTGAATCAAAGTGTCAGATCTTCAGAGTTTTCCTATGAAAAGCAGTTATTTAATATAATAAATAGTTAGAGCCATATTTATAGATACTAATTTTATAGGTGCAGGTCTCTGATGCCTACTCCAGAGAACAAGGAGCAAGTGTAAGTATGTAAGCAAATCGAAGTTGCTGGGGTAGTAGGCTGGCTGGCATGTTAAACCACTTTTCCACCCAGTGACAGTTAATAATATGTATGTTCTTAGTGGAGACAAACTATTATTTTTTCTGTAATAGGAATCCAGTTAGCATTACATTAATTTAAACAATTAAAGTTCTTTAAATAATTAAATGTGCTTTGTATTATTGTATGAGGTAAAGCATCATTAATGTAAAGAAAATACATTTTCTTAAAGCTTCCAAAAAACAAACAAAAAACTATATGAAAGACAGAGTCAATAGTACCAGTGGCAGTCTTGGGTCTGGTAAGGCGAACCAGAATAGTCCTGGCATGGAAAGCAGAGAGCAATACAAATAAACAGATCCAGAGAGTGAGATAAAGTAGCCATAAACCAGAGCAGAGAATTAAAACCATAAACATGGTCATGTCCAAGTTTCATATATGAATCTTTAATATTTATTGTCACAGCACATCTGTGAAAGTGAAAAAAGCTGTTATCGATGGTGACTTACAACTTATCCCTTACAATCTTCATTACAAAACAGTGCCAGCAGTGTGGTAGGGATTTCTATTTTGGATCTTCTGATTCACAACCAAATACCTTAACCACTGCACCATCACAGTTCTGATACACTGGCAAAATGGTGATGACATTGAGTTCCATATATACGCCTTCATTGGTCCATGAAGTCTTGAGCAGGGAGATGTGGCATATGCATAAAGTGTAGCTGGAGTTTGTAGATGGAATCATCTTGAAAGGGTAAATGTCCTTTCCCCCTAGGTAATACTGGTCCTACTGACACTTGGTACTACTGGATCAAAATGGCGGTGCGCAGTAGTGCAGCTGCTTGTCACACTCCCTGCGAAAACCCTGTTATTAGTTGTTTTTACGTCAATTCTGAGACCAACTTCACATGCCCAAGTGTGTGAACTACAGGCGAGCTGAACTTTTGACGTTAAAGGACAGTTTGGCCACAAAAGCAGCAACTTTGAACAACAACATCAGAGCTACGTTAGGCAGACTACAGCTTCTCCAGACACCGGCGTGGTGGAGCAGAGCACAGCAGACAAAGTCCAAAAGGAAGCGCTGTGAACAGAGGCAGAAGAGGGGGAGGCATGACGGCATGCTAGCCAGGCTAACGGCTAACGCTGACTGACCCCTGATTCCATCTCTTTTTCTGTCCAATGTTCTCTCTCTAGACAACAAGCTGGACTTTCCGCAGCTGAGGATGAATGTTTCTGAGGAGATGAGGAATTGTGTTGTGATTTGTCTCACAGAAACATGGCTCAACAACACCATGCTGGATTCAGCCTTGCAGCTCGCCGGCTGGCAGATCTTCCGAGCGGACCGCAACCAGAGGATTAAGTGCATCACTGACTACATACCCAGAGATGCACAGTGCCTCAAAGACCCCTCCCTACTTGAGGCTCTCAACAATTTCTGCACCTGCTTTGATGACCCTCACACACCCCCCGATCATCAGACTCACTCCTGAAGAAGAGCCCCTCAGCGTGACACCAGCAGATGTAAGGAGGCCCTTTAGGAGTATCAACCCCCATAAAGTTGCTGGTCCAGACAACATCTCCGGACGGGTGTTAAGGGATTGTGCCGACCAGTTATGTGAGGTCCTGGCGGACATTTTCCCTCTCCAGGCAGTTGTTCCCACATGCCTGAAGACCACCACCATCATCCCGTTTCCAAAGAGTTCCGTACTTACTGGTCTGAATGGCAACCCGCCATTAGCCCACACGCCGATAGTCACAAAGTGCTTCTAAAGAGTGATTATGACCTACATCAAAGCCACAATCGACATCACTGTGGATCCAAACCAGTACGCTTACAGAAAAAATAGATCCACTGAAGATGCCATTTCCTCCGAGGTCCACACTGCCCACACCCAACTAGAAGAGAAGGACTCCTATGGCCGTTTGCTTTTTGTGGACTTCACATTCGCTTTTAATACAATGAGTCTGTACAGTACAGACTCTGATCAAACAACTTCTCTCACTTGGAGCTCTGCCCTATGCAACTGGGTCCTGGACTTCCTGACCAACAGGCCACAGTCTGTAAAGATTACAGACAGGAAGTGGAACACCTGGTGCAGAAATAACAACCTCTGCAGCAATGTGAAACAACGAAGTAGATGATTGTGGACTTCAGAAGGGGCAGACATGTCCACTTTCCCCCTACACATCGGATGATCTGCGGTGGAAGTGGTTTCCAGCTACAGGTACGTGGGTCTGCACCTGAGTAACAACCCTACCTGTAGCAACAACACTTCAAGCCTGATCAGAAAGGCACATCAGCGGCTCTACTTAGGAGGCTGAGGCAAACTGGACTCGGAAACTTAGTCCTCATCTCTTTCTACAGATGTGTGGTGGAAAGCGTCCTGTGCTCCAGCATCAAGGTGTGACACGCTGCTCTGCTGCAGACAGGAAAACTCTGCAGAGGGTGGTGAAGTCTGCACAGAGTATTGTTGTAATCAACTTACCCACCACCTCAGACATCTACACCGCCAGATGCAGGAATAGGGCCATCTGCATCATGAAGGACCCCACACACCCAGCACACTTACTTTTTGTCCCGCTCCCCTCAGGCAGGAGGCTGCGGAGCATTAAGTGTAGAACAACAAGACTGAGAAACAGCTTTATCCATGAAGCGGTAAGACTCCTGAACTCTGCTTAGATAACACATTGCACTGACACTTTCAGAGACACTACGACACTTTACTCACACTAGGACACTTTATCTACACCTGGAAACATCATCGTATACTGTAATTCTCTACTGCTGACTTTCACTTTTTTAATTTACTATATATATCTATTTTATATCTTATAATAAGACTTATTCTTATTGGGTGCAACTGGGACTGTGCAATCTAAATATTATCAAAGAGAAGGGGCCAAAGTGAAATAAAAACACTGGAATCCCACAACACACTTAAATGCTCTGATTACATGGGAGGAATAGGTGAGGGAGTTTGGCATGTTGTCTGTTCAAAGAGGACACTCCAGTCAGACATGTTTTCATCTCAGATTGGTTTTGGTATACTTACCCTGGCCAGTGACTGGATATTGTAATTGGGGATTGAATTGGTTACTGTAAGGTCAGACTGATGCTGTTTGTCAACTTCATCATAGAGGCCTGCAAGACTAATGTTATTTATTGTTGTTTAATGTTGTTTATAATAGAGTCCTGGAAGAGAGATGGTCTTGTTATTGTTTGAGGCAACTCAACTGGTGCTTGGAGATAATGAGATATTGGGTATCCAGAACAGCAGGAGGTGTGTGCCTAGGTAATACAATAGTTGCTGAGGGACAGAAACGTATAATTCATGTGGGGCACTGGATTGAGGTGGTAAGCTACTGGATTGTAGTAGCCAATTCACAATTACACGATTAGTGATCAAACCTTGTGAAGCAGGAGGTTGCACGTTCCCATCGTTAAGCATGAAGTGTTGTGAAGTACCAAGTGAGACTGTGAGAGTGATCAGTGATTGTGGATTATGAATATTTGATCAGAAATCTGTTAAATACAAACCTGGAGCAGCAGCTTGGACTTAAGATGTTTTTCCACATGTGGAAGTGGGACAGTAGCATTTGTATATGTGACAGGAAACAATTAACTAGGAAAAAGCAATTGTGCGATCCATATATCTATTTGAACGAAGAGTAAGCATGCTCTATGGTTTATTAAGAACTAGTAAACAGCCAATTGTATAATTTTATTACATTATTTATTTGGTTAGTTAATGTATATATATATATATATATATAAAGACAATGGCATGATTAATTTATCTAGAAGGTCATAGGTTTGCCTTGGGGTCTCTATCTAGAGAAAACAAGAACTTCCTGGAACAGCTCCAACATGAGATGACGAATGAGATGCCCAAACCACCTGAACTGCTTTTTTTGACCTGAAGAACCTGGGAGAATATCATGGCCTAGGATGTGGGGGTACTGATTCTCATTCTAATCAATTCATGCTAAGCACACCTCTAGCCCTTCACAATGGATCTTCATCTTGTCAGTTAATATTTCAAACATGAATAGAGACAAGACACACCATAAACATCATAGACCACATAGGTTTACCATAAACAAACAGGAAATGTGGCAAGAGAAGATTTTAGATGGCCACAAAGTGCTGTATCTACTGCTGTTAACCATCTTTTCTTCCTTCGACTTTATCTTTCATCTGCTCCCCTGGGTATTGTTGTTGTTGTTTTCTCTGTCTACTGACTTTGGAATGTTTGACACCACTTTTTGCCTGCCATCTCAAAAAACACCTGTGTTCCTGCAACGCTGCGTTTGAGTCTGCCATTTTTTGTACTCCACGTTACAGACCAACTTTTAATTTGTGAACTTAATTTACAGCTAGTTATTTATCTTATAAGGGACTTAGAACTGATATTATCTTAAAATCAAAGAATTAGTGGATTAAGCCTCGCTTAAGGGCACAACAGCTTTAATTTGG
The DNA here is from genome assembly GCA_034780495.1 of Parotocinclus cesarpintoi. NCBI lineage: Eukaryota > Metazoa > Chordata > Actinopteri > Siluriformes > Loricariidae > Parotocinclus > Parotocinclus cesarpintoi. Next base: position 3,613 of record JAUZSV010470280.1, on the reverse strand, counting down.
CAGTTTGGTACATTCAGTGATTCACCGCCAAAAGTCCAGAACTGGTAATCTATATGATAAATGTGTTTAAATATAACTTTCTAATTGATTTAACAAGACTATTTAATTAAGTAAAGGAAATCTTATGAACAGTGTTGTTTGATGCCTTTCCTCGTATAAGGACTGGAGTGAAAACATTAATCTCCCTGTCTACTTGGAGTAGCTGTGGTTTCACTGTTGCCATTGCTTTATTTGTTTTTAAATCACAATATCACAATTAATAGAGATTATGCCAGAGATATTGCTAAGTCTTACTAAATACTAAAGTCTAATACTAAAGTGAATTTTAAGTTACTTCTGATGCGTGATATAGTTGATTTTATAGTAGTTATAATGTCAAAGAAATACACAGAAATATATAATATACTAGTTTCCTAGGTCCTGGAACAATATTATCTTTCACTTTTGTCTAATGATTACTGTCTGGTTCCACGATTCACATGTATCACACATGCCAGTTCATTCCATTGTTAATACTCGTCATCGTATACGTATAACATCTCCATCCCATTCACCGTCATCACTGTGGAATGGCCCTGTCTTGGTGGGACTGGTTTCTGTTGATGAAAACCAGTAGAGAGATGCTGAGGTGGTGGATCATCTAAGTGTGACGTGCTGGAGCTGCTACCGGAACATCAGAAATGTAGTTATTTATTGGTTAGGAGCACAGTCTATTAACAATTACAGATGCCATGAGACTCCATTAACTATAGCAGTATAGAGAACCAGAAGTGTAAAAAAAAGTATAAAGTTTAAAGTATAGTATAAATAAGTATAAAGTGGAGAACCAGAAGAGTACCCGAAGCTAACAAAGCCAAGAGACAAGACCCAACCAGAGCTATGCGTCCCAGTCTAAATATAACCTAAACCCTGTGTAAATAGGAATGTAATTAGCCTAGGCTTAAAAATGTGGAGTGTATCTGAATCTCGAACTAAAGTGTGTAATTTATTTCATAGTGGGGGGGGGCATGTATGAGAAAGCTTTCCCCCCTGCTGTGGCCTTTTTATTCTAGGAACTGAGAGAAGTTCTGCCCTTTGTGAACGAAGTAGACGAGCTGGATTAAAAGAGTTCACTCAGATCATGTGGGGCCAGACCATGTAGAGCTTTATATGTTACAAAAAGTGTTTTATATTTTTTCGTAATTTAATTGGCAACCAATGTAGAAACACAAAACAGGACTGATATAATCGATTTTTTTAGTTCTAGTTAACACTAGAGCTGCTGCATTCTGCACTATTTGATTAAATGACTTCCAAAACAATTCTCAATTTTACTGATTGTAAGGCCATAATTTGGATTAGCTGATATGTGCATAAGCTGCATAGCAGAGAAAACTAATATGATGTTTATGAATAAATGAGACTAAGGGTAGCATGTGCAGAATAATAATAGTGTATAGAATAATAGTGGGTCAAACTTAGACCCCTGAGGGACACCGTACATTGTGCTATCTGTTTTTGTCTAATACATTTGACCCTATCAGGAGCAACTATATGCATGGTTGAATGCACAATGCACATTCTAGTTGGTTGTTTGCATGCTCAAGATGATCAGGCTCCATAGGTGTATTAAATGTTAAGTTTGGAGTATTAGAAGTAACAGCACGCTTAGTGAGATAACGAGAAAGTAGTGCATTTTATTTACTCAAAAACATTCATATTACAATACTACTAATACTAAAGTATGATTACAACTGTGGGTCGGTCTCATCATATGAGTGATACTCACAGATTCTAAAATGGACTGAAGACCAAGTGGATCCTGCTTATTTTTAAAGTGAATGTTAAAATCACCTACACAAAGAGCAATGTCTGTTGAAAGTACTAAACAAGAAAGACAGTTGGTGAATTCCTGAAAAAAATTTAAGGAATTGGAGGGTGGTAAATAATGATAAGCTAAAAAGTATTTGAATACACCTTCTAGTGCTACTTGGACATGTCATCAGAGAAGCAACCAGGTTCATAGGGTGTTTTGGGTCTTTAATCTTTATACACCCTCACCTGAGTGACCCAACCAGAGATGATCAGTCTCCAACTTGTGTCCAAGTGGCATGTTGCTCCACGGATCCTCCCTATGGATACACAGCCATCTGCTTTTGTTCTGTTTCTGGTATTTTTCAATTGCATTCCTCCCACTCAAAGGAGTTTGAGAGTTCACAGAAGTGACTTGCCAGCGAAGTCTCAGCACCCGACCTCGACTGCACTCTATGCTGAGCTCTGTGTACTTGGCCCCCTTATGCTTTTGGTGAGGAACCTGCGGTGTTTGATGATTTGGAGCCTTCCCCGCTCTGATAAAGGTGATAAACCATTTGAGGGCTGCCTGGGTCTTGCTTTACTGGACCAATGTGTAGATGGAATCTGTGAAAGCTTTTAACACCAGCTGTCCCACCCATCCTCTAGTGCTTTTGACCAGCTGCTCAAAATGTGCTCTAGGGTACCTCTCTTCTGGCAAAGCTTGCACTCGGAAGTGTCCACGAGTACCCTGGTGTCCAGGTTGGCCGGGCTAGGGAGGGCATCACAAACCTATTGGATTAGAAACCTGAAGCGGGATGGATCTGCTATGCCCTGGTGATTTCACGGGAATCTGCATGCTCCCACTTGGTCCATGGTCCTGCCATCTTACTGCAGCATTCTTCCTCCACCTCTGCATTCCACCTCAGCAGACTTAACAATCCAGTTCAACGAGAAAAGGGTACCTGAGATTGTACAACCAGTAATTATCCCTTTTTCAAGGTGATAAGAGGGAGATGTTACTTGGCCTGAACAGACCCACACATTAAAGTTGAGATAATAGTCCGAGATGAGGTTACAGAATTTGTCAGGAACACTGTCTATCCAGTGCTGTTTTGACAAGCTTATGTAAAATTAACTCCTCCCTTGTGGACTGAGGTATCAATATAGATGTTTTTTCAAGAAAAAGTTGTCAGACGTTTGGAAACCATCTTGAAAAAAATCTTCTTAACACTGAGTGGCGGGATGATGCGAAGCCGCTCAATGTTCTGAGAGCCCTCCTCCTTTTGCATCCTGGCTTCCTGCACTGCACAGCGATCTTCCCTTTCCACCAACTCACCGTCTTCCAGAGGGTCTTTCAGAGATGTTTACGGAACTGTAGGCACTCTTTGTAGGCTTAGGGGATACCGCTGGGGCCAGGAGCAGAGCAAGCTCTTGCAGCTCTACCAACTTCTTCCACCTCCTTCAGAGTGGATTCTGTGCTGATGAATTGGGTCATTGGCTCTGTGGGTGCCACCAGTTCTGTAAAAGGTCAGAGCTAATTGTTTCTCAGGATGAAGGTGGCATGAAGATGGTGATTGATCTCCTCTACATGACAAGTAAAGTGCTCTGAGCACTAGATGATCCTTACAGCTGATCTATAATTCAGCTGCATTACTTTTCGTCAATGTTGCCACTCTCCACTGGCTTCCTGTACCTGCTCGTGTCAGATTTAAAACACTGATGCTTGCTTACAAAGCTAAAAATAGGCCTGCACCCTCCTACCTTGCAGCACTTGTCACACCATGCACTGCACCTTGCACACTTTGGTCCTCTAGCACTGCTCGACAGCCAAAGCCATGTT
>JAUZSV010470170.1:0-16357 GCA_034780495.1 Parotocinclus cesarpintoi | reverse complement strand
GGATGATAATGTCTGATAATCATATTCCTCCTCATGCATTGTATAGCCGTGTATACTGTTAAAGCAAACTGCAATTTGGAGCATTTAGATCAAAAATCTGTGGTCACCCCCTTCTAATTATTGATTTCACCCATCCTGATTACTAATAGAGTCATAATATAGAGCTCACAGGCGCAGGATCTTCATGGACAAAATATGGCACTGTAATGGGTTGAATAACACTTGGTGACGTTTTCATATGTTTCTACATCACAAGTCGCGTCATCAGTTTTCTGCTTTGCCTTCCTTAAAACAGTTCATTAAAAATACTTTGGATAACTTGTCTGACATGCACAGAGCCTTGACCTTAACATTTACATGCAAATGGTTGTCCTGCAGGATCAGCATGACAATGATGGGAAACTGAATCCTGGACCTTCTGGTCAGTCCACCTTAACTGCTGCACCACTCCAGTCCCATACAGACCATAATTTTGTCAGGCTCCTTTGAGATAAACTAGAATTCCAGCTGTTAACCATGGACTTACTGTCCTGCTGAAGTGGCAGAGCTCAAAGTATTGCTCCATAATCTAGTGGAAAGCCTTCACAGAACAGTGAAGGCTGTTGTAGCAGCAATAGGAGAAACCCATACTAATATCCATGCTTTTGGGTGTTATTTCTGGGTGCCTATAAACTTTTAGCCACGGTATATTTTTGAGAAAAAAAAATGAAATTCATGTGTGATGTTTGTTACCTGCTTTAGTAAATACAAAAGCTACAAAAAATATTTGTTGATTGACATTTTGCAGCACTTGTCTTATCATACATCATTATTTCTCCCCTACAGGGTTCCTGATGGCTAGAGTGAACTGACCCATCTTCCAACATTTAAAGTGGAAAGAAGTGATACGACTTTGTTAATAGCCTAATTAAGGCTAAAAAAAGGAAAAGCAAAAAGGTAGGCATCTAACCAAACAAGGCCGCCCCCATCTAGACGCTTCTTAGCTCCTGACATGTCTCCATTTGGCATGGACTCTGCCGTCAATATCTTATTGTAAGATAATGATCTTTTAGTAACCCATTAGGCCTGACGAGCCTTAAAGTAACACTGAACCCAAAAATGAGATTGTATATACCTTTACTTGGATATTTGGAGAATTATTATATAGATTCATATTTGGCTCATTTGTTCATTCTAATTACTATTTTTCATTTAACTTAAATGTTCTGTGCAAAGAAATCTTCAAGCCCTTGGTTTATGCTGGACTGGCTGATAAAAGGGTACAGGTTTGTACTGGGATCAATGTATTTGCATTAATGTAACATTAATGCAGTTGGAGGCGAGCAGACTTCAGCCAGAATCCAGAATAATTTAAAACAAGTTAACCAAACAAGACCTAGGCTTGTCTGGTTTATTGGTTAGTTGACCCATTTGTTAAACAGGATTTCAGTCAGGATCCCATGCTATGTTAACCTGCTTCTGATGATACAGCTGGTGCTATAACACTATATCTAGCTCTAAGAGGAACCATTTTCTTGAAGTAGTTAACCAATTTTTTACATAATTTTGTTTTTCTCTGCAGCTTACCATCTCAAATTAACGTAAAACTCTCAAGCCAGCACTGCAGTTTTAATCCATAAATAAGAAGGGTTGGGTAAAAGAAAACTAGCTAATGCTGTGCTAATGGACTATGTCATCTTTGAAGCTTTAAAGATGGCTGGAGGCCATTAGGGCATTTCCAATGTGCATATTCATAAGACCATTACTGAATTGGACTTTACATTGAATTCAGCCAGTTGAAATTGGACAGCACTTAATATCTGTGCTGGACCATTTTTGATTTAGCTGGTAAACCCACATCAGGCTGATTAACCTTCAAAACGCTGCTGGCTATGCTTGTAAACCAGCCTGGTTCTGCTGGTAAAGCTTTACAAGTGGCATGCCATCATACTTTACCATATATTAGTATCCAAAACATAAGCTGTTTGTGCTGGTCTTCGCTCTTCTTATGAGGGAATTTAGTGAACGAGGCGTGCTCAGGTGACATCCACAGATACTGCAGCAAGGATCCCAGAGGGAATGTGGTAGCCTAGCGGTTAAGGCACTGAAGGCCCAGGGTTCAAATCCCACCTCTGCCAAGCTGCCACAGTTGGGTCCTTGAGCAAGGCCCTTAACTCACCATTGCTTGGATTGTAAGACTGTATGAGTTGTAAGTCGCTCTGGATAAGGGGCTGGAGCATCTTAGAGGGCACACATGCACCATTCTACAGAGAAAAGTCACCTCTGCAACCATGCCCAAGATATGCATGGTAAATATATTAAGAAATCCAAAAATAAAAATATAAAAATAAATAAAAATAAAAAAATAAAAAATAAAAGTAATGGTTCACACTCAGATTACACCCTCTACCCATGTCCGAGACAACTTCTGCTGCTTACAACTGCACAAACTGTTCAGAGCTGTAGGGTTTCATAACGGGGTAAAGGTTAATATTTTGTTCCTATACACTTTTAATAGCCACCACGTGGGCCAGACCATATTTAATACCTCTAATAACCTTATACGGTTTTAAGCAACCTGTTGTTTACACTTAAACGTCAAAATTTTTGGCGCTATTTTAATACCAAATGCAATGGCATTGTAAAGAAGAAACAGTCCGACTGTTAGCTGCTCCTCCTCTCCTCCTTCCTGAAAATGATCCGGTGACTAACGACACGTTTTCGTGTGAGAAGAAAAGTGAAGTTAAAATGCTATTAGCTCCGAGAGAAGATTTCTGCATCCTGCAGTTCGGTATTTATAGGTAACGCAAGAAATATTAGAAACAAATACACACGGTGTGAGGTGGAGACTCGTAACGGCTCGGGTGAGCATAGAGGTTCGCTACCTTCTGCAAGGTAGAGGTAAGTTAGCAACGACGTGTTAGTTATGCTAAGCTAGCCGGGCTAGCGCCGGTCAGAATGTTAGCAGACCGCTTGTTGTCGTCTACATTCCGGGCTGTTTGGCGACTTAGGTTTGCTGTCCCGTAAAGACTTCATGTGTGACATCCTAGTGGCTTAAATAATTAGAAAAATGAGCACTACATGAACGAGCATAGGTTATATTAGAGAAGTCGGTAGCTATGGCGCTAACTAGCTTAAAAGCACACGTGAATGAAGATCAGTGTAAATCATCACCCGGCTGCTAAACTGGGTTTGATCACCTGTTAGTGGAAGTGACACATCCGTGCTGGATATCCGAAGATCAGCCGGTTGGTTCAGGAGCTCTGGGATACATTCAGTGCTAATTTTCATCATCTAGCTGTTGTTCCCCGGCTGGAAATAAAAATGATTCACTTCCTAAAGGGAACTGACTTTAAGGTTTCCACTGACCATTTTATTATGATCTAATGGTGGCAGTGGTTTCAGAAGCTACTCATTCTTGAAGAAAATGTGTAAATAATCTGATTGCTGAGTCTTAATTGTGTATTTGGCCTAGATTAACTAGGCTTTATCTACTTCAGTGCTCGTATGACAGGATCAGTGCATGCAAATATCACTGACATCCGTAGTCCGACTATATCACAGCAGCAAAATGGCTCCGTAATTAAGGTTTTAGCTTGCAAATATAAAGGTTTTAAGTTCTAATCTCCATCATTACATGCACCTGTATTACCACATTGTTGGCAGAGTGCAAGATTGGGATCGAACCATGAATTTCTGTAATTGTGTAAGAACCCTTCGCTGTGAGAAACCTGGAACCTTTTGGTTAAACATACCGTCAGATATGTTTAAAGCTTTATCTGAACAGGAATGCATGTGCATGGGTCCTGGGTAATGTCTGTTTCACAAGTTCTGCTCTGAGATTGTATTTCCATTTGGAATGGCCATGTGTTGCTTCTCCACTGAGAGAATTACAGGCCAAATCACCTGCTGTTCTTCACCCAATTCAGCAAAGCTCTGATAGTTTTAATCCCAACCGGATACACGTCTCTGTGATTTTACAGACAGATGTTGCCCGCATTGGTTTAAAAAAAGGGTTTTCGGCGGCTCCTACTTGCCGTAGGTGTTCTAAAGCTAAAGGAAGTAAGTCAGAGACATTCTCAAATCTACAAATTCGAGGCATTAGAAGAAATCTCTACAAGCTGCCACTGTTAAATCCTTTATCACGGCTTTTAAATGCTTGGATTGTACAATATAAGGTTGTGTACAAATTTCTTTCTTGTGTTGACGCAGCCAAAGAACACCTAAGCATTTTCTAAACTTTATTACTTTCATCCTTATCTATAGCATATAAGCAAGCTTTGTTGACTTTGACTTTGTTGACTTAATCCTGTGGTGAGAGAAGAACAAGCACTCCAAACACATTTACAATTAAATGTTAAGGTTACATGTTTCACATTTGCAGCATTTGCTAGCTGCACTTGTCTAGAGCAAACAAGGAGTCATACAACCGTATGAAATACAATTTAAGCATTTATAGATTATGGCCTTGCTCAGGGGTCCAACAGTGACAGCATATCAGTGCTAGGAAGTGAACCTTGTAGTATTGAGGTACTGCACTCCACACTTCATCTCATTTCAGCTCCTTTCAGAAGGGGTCACCAAAGAAGATCAGATTTGCATATTTGACCCTGCATAGACTATATGCCCTTCCTGCCACCACCATCTCATTTTCGCATGGCTTGGAAACAACACTGAATACCGACTGGAAGAAATGGCCAATTTGACCTAACGTGTCTTTGGACACACCAGGAATTCCTGACCCGCAATGAAACCAGTAATCTCTAGAGCTGTGAGGCATCAGCGCTGACCACTTGTCACACTGTGCCATCCTTTTTCTTCTTTTCGGTCGCCACAGCGGACCGAGTTGGACAACGGCTTTTTCTGGCACGATGCCCTACACATGCTTCCCATTTATTTGGGCTTGCACTAGGAGAACCCTGCGCACCACCAGAGACGCTTTTGCCTGGAAATGCGCCACCTGGTCTTCACGTTCCAAGCCTCAGGCGTTGAACCCAGGCCTGCAGACACGGACACGTCCAGCAGATGGCCAGTACGCCACATTTAAATTCCATAATAAACTTCAGTACTTGCTGAAACGTTGTGAAGGGAATCCAGTACCATAATGCACCACTGCAATTAATTACTTGGTGTATTTAGTCAAGGTCAAAGCACTAGTGCTTGATTCTGCTTTTCCAGCAAAAAATTTTCATTTCTTCATATGATGATGCTATTCACACTGTGATGTTTCTGCCAACACCATTTTCCCCTCCATATTTATGACTTGTGTCAATGTGTCATTTTTATGTATTCTATATAAAGTCAAAGTAAACCACATTTGCAGCAACCTGACAGCTACAGCACAAAACCTATGCTGAATATTACACATCATTCTAAAGTAGGGATGGGTCACTGTGACAATATTCAATCCTATCTTGATACATTTTATTATTGTGATAGAAAATTTGGTTTTCTGACCACATTGATGGATACTGCCATTTCTTGAAGAACACTGACCATCTCCCTGTTTCACTATTAAGTGTAATTAGTCCTGTTTATTTGGATGAATACTTACCAGTAACACAACCTATGGTTGTTTACAAATTCGACATAGAGTTTAATGCACAGCAGAGCATTAAATTTTGCACAGATGGGCATTGGCCAGGGCCATCACTGCAAATGTTTTATTAAAGCCTAAACCAAGAAATTCCATCCAAACTTTTAACAGGAAACTGTTCAGTGATAGTCACTTTCAAGTAGTTCCTATTTGAAAGTCCATTTAAACAGCTTTACATCTGATACACCTTCCAATTCCTTTATTATGAACACCTCATTTTACACTTTTGTTACATTTGATCAGTTTCTCTTACCATCTAGAAGAACACTGTAGTTCTATCATTAGGGTCAGTTTCTCTACATGCTTAGTCAGTCCCCTTTACTCAGTTCTATAATGGTCAGTATATAAGCAAGGATGTTTTGCATATCTTTCTCAACAACTGCTGGTAAACTTCCGTTATAAGTGTGAATCGAGTTAATTGGTCCTTTGTTCTTACAAAAACATGCATCATTTAAGTATTCATTCACTACGTTAGTAGAATCCCTGAGTGAACTTGGTGCTTCCTGTAAAAGCAGGGCATGTGTCTGGCTCAGACTGGGACATGTGAAGGGGTGACAGTGCTTAATGTCAAAGTTCAAAACGTTGCGCAAGTGAAGACACTTGTATAGAAAGAATTGGGCCGTAGTTACGCTATGTTCTTTATCCAGACTAGACTACTCTTTATTCTGTATCTGTGTGGGCGTGTATGCATGGCATCCAGTTGAAAATGGAGATGGCCTGTTACCAGATCTTTTCCCTCACCAAATTAGATAGCTGAAGGAAGTATAGCTTCTGACAAACATTATATCTAAGCAAATCCAGTATCCACACTGTGCCATATATGCCAATGGAATATATGGAGAAAACACGTATCCAGTATGTGAAAAACACCCTCATCATACCACCGTCCTCCACCCAGGTTTAGAACTGTGCCTGGTTTTGAGAATATTGCTGTGTAATGGAGGCTAACAGGTAGGAACAAGAATGGATGTGGAAAAAGTTAAAAAAAAAACAAAAAAAAAACAACTAAAACCTTTACAGAACTGTTTAAGAAATAATGGCTGTTACGTTAGGCCAGTATCGTTTGGCCAGTATCCTAATCGATCGGACATAACCCGGTAATTCTGTGCCACTCGTATTTACACTTGGACAAATCGGTGACAGCGGGGTAAACGCAGTCACGTAACCAGCACAGTGCTTTTTACTAACTTTAGTTCAGAATTCAGTTCACTTGTCATTTTACTTTGTCATTATGTCTTATCATTTTGTCAAGTTATATTGACAGCCTCTCACAAGTAAGATTAGCCAAAGGGCTGGCTGACATTCCAAAAGTCAATTTATAACCATGCTCCTTATTAGGCCCTCAGGGAAAGGACCTCCTTTTCATTTTTAGTGTGATGGAGCAAGTGGTTTTGGTTTACTAATGGAATGAGTGTTGTGATGTAGGATCATTGAATATGATAGTATTATTAAAGGTCTTGAGGTGGTACTAGATCAGGATATTTATTGGCTGGATCCATTGTATTAAAATATTTGCCCCTTTGTAAGTAATAAAGAGCATTAGCTATTTATAGAAACCACTTATGCGTTTGTCTTTTGACGATTTTGTTGGGTGTCGTATTTCTTGCAGATACCTCAGCCAGGTAGAATGTTATGGCATCAGTGTTATCTATTTAATGCTTATTTGTTTGTTCATATGTGGTGTGTTATTAGAATTGTGTTGGGTTGTTGTGTAAAATCAAACCCGGTTCCAATAACTAATGATTGCTTTTTTTACTCACCAACCTCTGTGTTGCCAAACAAACTAAGATGATATGTGCGGGCCTTCGGGGATTCTATGGCGTTTGCTTTTAGAGCGGTTGCACAGGTTTATGTTTTCACCAGACATGCCAAACTTGTCTTTGCATATTTTGAACAATGATTGTGTTGTGTTCGTTGTGTGAAATCAAAACATGATTCAATGACTACTGACTATTTTAATCGCCAGATTTTTAACGTGTTGCCAAAAAGAACAGGATGGTGCATGTCCTAAGAACCAGTCCATGCTGAACTGTTATTGATGTATTTGTGTCTGTCAGGGTTATTGTGAGAACTGGAGGTGCATATGGTTGTTGAAAGGCATTTGAAATTGGAATTGGCCATATTGGCACTTTCAGGGCACACGTTAAGATGCGGTTCTTGTGATCTCTCTGTTAAAGCCGGCCGTGGAGGTATTTGAATCGTTCATGATCTATAATTGTCGTATCACCTAGCCCTAGCTAATATAGCAGTTTTTTAAGGCTATGGAATGCAGTTACACGACTGTTTTTAGCTCTTATTGTCATTAGGAGTTGTTAGGTGCCTAAGCAATGTTTAGAAATCATGCAGTCTGGTGCAATATCATATTTGGCCATATCTTTTCTAACCATTCTGAAAGATCAGCAGTTCCGGGAAAGGAGCAGAACCATAAGATATGTCTGAAATCACACTCCACAAGACCGCTAGAGAGACTGGTAGACCTTCTCTTTCTGTCTCAGCTGCTCCCATGTAATTAAAGGATTGAATCTCCTCTCCCTCAGGTTAATAGCTTTAATCTGTTGTGGCCTGAAGCCAAGGTGTTCGGGATTATGGTCTGAATCTACATAGGATTCAATCCATTATGCACACATGTGCCAGATTTCTATCGTCCTGGTGATTTTGTATTCCTGTCCACTCTTAATCAGTTTAAATGTCTGTCAAGCAGATGCTGCAGCACGTTCAGGGCTATATGATCTCTCATGAGAGGAACACCTATAGAATGAAAACTACAGCAGTGCGCCCTTAAACGACTGTCGAATCATCATTCGTTCACGTTAACGACCAAAGTCTTAACAATTATAATACATTTTAATAGGAAGCAGCTCCTTTGTTTGTCCCCCTTACTGCCTGTATTTTTTCTCACACCTATATTTATATAAAATGGTTCACATTCACTCATTGAGTCTCTGTTTCGTTTGATCCACACTGTTTTTTTGTGGTGCTGTATATCAATGCTTCCATCAAACAAAAGTATCAGGTCCATCAGACCATCCTCTTAAATATTCACAGCTTTTCCCAACACAGGGTCATAACACTACATTACTGGCATTACTGCATCCATGACGCATTTACCTCATGTTTACACAGAGTTTTCTTGTGAAAATACCCTTTAAATTCACTTTACAATACAGTAGTATAAAAAGCATGTGACTGATTATTTCCTGTCAACAACCATTTCAGTCAAAAACCTGATTCACAGATCGTAATGGCACCTTACTGTATATGACAGCAAGTTTGTGCTGAAACTGAAATGGGATTAAAAGGAGCTTCTTACAATAGACATACTAAATAAAAAAAATTCTAATGACCTGATTCTTTTTTTGTCCACAGGTATCATGTCTTCCAGGGAGCGGCGCTCTGATCTGCACATCAAGGCCGAACCTAGCAGTCCCGAGGGTGGGGGCGGTGGAAGGACGAGTCCAGGAGGCGTCTCGTCTGACTCCTCACATAGTGGGGGAGGAGGTACGCGGGGTGACGGAACCGGCCGCTATTCGTCGCCCGTGTACAGCCCGGCACTACGGTGCCATTTTAAGGAGGATGCTGCGGATGCTGCAGATGAGGGATCTACGGGTAGCAGCGGCGGTCGCTGCAAATACGCTCTGAGCACCCTTCCAAAAAGGCTTTGTCTGGTGTGTGGGGATGTAGCATCAGGCTACCACTATGGCGTGGCCTCCTGTGAAGCCTGCAAGGCCTTCTTCAAGAGAACCATCCAGGGTGAGAATGCCTGCTTGCAACAGTTTTCTATCAGTTTGTGAACTGATTGACAAAAAAAAATCACCAAGTAGTTATTGCTGGAATGGAGTGAATCTTTATATGTGTGAATAAAATGATGATATATGTAACTGCAATATTAGAGCGAAAGGATAGAGCGAAGTTTATTGGGAAAACTGTCCAAATGAAAGGAGGCTCTAATTACCCTGTTAGGCCGCCTGTAACCTGGATACAAGATGAGATACAGTTGGTCACTGGAGGCAAATGAGTTCCGTATGGTATCCTGTGGCATATTTGCCCACAGCATCCATCACATCACCCTAAGGACGATATGATCCCAGCCCCTAGCAGTCTGTGTTTCTTGTCCATGACCCCACTGCAAACAAAGGTGATGTGGCTGGCTTCAGGAAATGTAATGCACACTGTGACAATGAATTTCCTATCCTAAGCACCTGGAAACGGTCTGGCCAGACAAATAAACTTTAACCAACAATGTCCAATGATGGGCGTCAGACAACAAAACTATGGGAGCTGCTCATGGTTCATCGCGAATACAATGATCCTCTGCTGGAACGTCCAGAGCCTGTGTTTGTGTGTCTGAAGGAAGCACTGCTCCAAGCACCTCCTAACAGCAAGGTGATTCTGTCAAAGGCTCTTTAAGGTTCATTCAGGCTCCTAATTCAGTGAAATGACCATGCTTTTTTTAGTCCAAGGATGCATCTCCTCTCAGTCTGTCAGCAATCTTTTAGGGTGTCATAGAGGCATATCTAGAGGTCAGCGATCTCGAACAAAGAGGTACACCACCCAAAAGTAGCCTCTGAGAGCCTGTTTCAGCGAGAAAAGCACTTTTACACCCTGTTGTGGCAAGACCCAGTGTCTAATCAGACCATACCTGTAATAATTTACAAATCTGCCTGCGACATAATTACATGCGGAGTTTTGCAACAAACTGATGCTTCTTTTTGGCAGTAATTACATTTTACTGGGATACTATGCACGCTCGTTAATTTTGATAAAACGAACAGCTGTAAAAGCTTTTTTTTAAAACTCCCAAACATGACCTGTTTAATTCAGGACAGTGAGTAATATTTTGAATACTTTAAATCTGGAGTTTATGTTTATCTGTGTCCTGTTTCACTTAGGTAATATCGAGTACAGATGTCCAGCATCCAACGTGTGCGAGATCACCAAGAGGCGCAGGAAGGCCTGCCAGGCCTGTCGCTTCACAAAGTGCCTCAAAGTGGGCATGCTCAAAGAAGGTGAGGGAGTTAAAAGTTTACTTGTCAAATGAAAGTGGGTTTCTGCTGTGTCTACCTGCAGAAATATGCGTCTTAAATGTGCTCTTTCAACTGCTGTTAGTGAATGCAGGTTAAAACGAGTACAGGATAAGCCCAGAGGCTTTAGTTCATGAACCTATAAAAAATGGGTTTCAGGCAGGTTTAACATCTTGGAGGATTATATTTGACTAAAAAAATTCTAAATGTTTTTAAAACTCCCCTAATTGAATGTTTCAGGATTAAATTTACCGTGGCTAATCTTTACCCAAATGAAGCTCATCTTTTGTGTCTCCATTTGTATAGTCAGAAATGTTACGTTTGCATGCATGCGCACGCTGTAATTGTTTTTTTGGTCTGATTTCTAGGAATATGCTGTTTGCATGTGCACTCGAATAATAAAAAATCTGACCATGGACAGATTAATAGGTGCATGTAAACACACTCGGGTACAGGAGACAGTAATTTACATTTACAGCATTTAGCAGATGCCCTTATCCAGAGCAATTTACAACTCATACAGTCTTACAATTCAAGCAATGGTGGCTTAAGGGTCTTGATTAAGGACCCAACTGTAGTAGTTTGGCAGAGGTGGGATTTGAACGCAGGACCTTCAGGTCCAGTACCTTAAACGCTAGGCTACCGCAGTCCCTTAGATCATCACTAAATGCATTGATAAACATGCCACACGATTTTAAATGTGGGCTACATCATTTTGGTCAAATTAAAGATGTTCAAAACAAAGTCGTACTTGTTGTTTTGCATATTATGCATAATGATGCAATCAGATTTCTGTCTGGCTGACTGGATTTGCCTACAGGTGCAAATGCTTGTGTTTAAAGCACCTGATGATGGCTGAAGTCATTAAGCGTAAGCGTGATATGGAGAAAGTTTAGCTGAGAATGACATTTGGCACCCTCTGAATGGCCTTTTATTATAGTAGTTCTTGTTATGGTAATGGTCACACTCCACCAGTTTAGTGCAGATTCTGGATATATTACCATTTGTGCAATGACACTGCACAAGTTGGCCTTGTCCCACAGGAGCAACCCATTCTGAAGAGGCAGAATACAGGACCAGGTGCAACCCTCAGGAAAGGACCTCAGGGATACCTAGTAACACAAATCACTTGTATACTGTTTTTACCCTGTACATGGCTGTAGTGAGTCAGGGCCTAACAGGCAGCACAAGGTGGGAATCATCCCTAGACGGTCAGTCCCTAGGACAGTGTTTTGCAACAAAATTATTGTGGTCGCTGCGTTTGTTTTTTCAAAAGGTCATGAAATCACAGAGGACTTTTAATTTGAAATGACAGATGTAGAGCGAAACAAAAGTGGAGAGCGATTTCGCCTAAGGGAAAAGATGGGAAGAGGAGAGAATAGAGAAAGGTAGATTAACTGGAGTTAATTTTAATTTAATATAAATACAAAACCTAAATAGAATTGGAATCTGGCATCAGAATGCATATCATTAAAAAGTCTCAGGAGGATGAAAGTATCTCTTTGCTCGTATGATCTTACAGGTTAACAAACTGCAGTCAAATAACATTTGTGCAGGAGTCCGTCTGGACCGGGTTAGGGGAGGGCGGCAGAAGTACAAGAGGCGACAAGAAGTGGAGAACGCCACGTATCAGAGCACCCCCATACCTGTAAAGAAAGAGGGAGATCGAGGTAAAGGCACAGAAGATCTGTGACTGAGATGGATCTTTGAATGTATATCACTGGTTTACCGTGTGCCTTGTGCTGATTTACAGTCACCATGGGTTGTTTGTGGTTCCCAGGTTCCCCCAGCATCATCGTGTCCCATCTGCTCGTGGCTGAACCTGAGAAGCTATTTGCTATGCCAGATCCTCTACAGCCTGACACGGCTCAGCGGACCCTTACCACACTGTGTGACCTGGCTGATCGAGAGCTGGTGGTCATCATTGGCTGGGCCAAGCATGTCCCAGGTGAGACAGGGCTAACCTGGGAGCTGCACTACAAATACTGAACATGCACTACTCACATGGCAACGGAATGTACTAGGGATGATCAAATAAATTCCAGATAATGTCCTGCTTATACTGGTCAGGGTGACTGGCAAAGGGGGTACAGACAAGGTACAGTCAAGGATTGGGCACCACTCCATCACATTGGTACTTGCCATGTGAACTTTAGCCCTGGTGGTGCTTTTAAGCCAGGTCAGGCATCACTTACACTGCTGTGCAAAAGTCTTAGGCCACCGTTATGTTTGTTTTAACACTGGTATAACGGCCATATGTAACATATTGTCACTTATTGGACTAGGGTTGGGCGATATTGAATTTTGCATACCGTTATACCGTTTTCGGATTATATGACGGTATACGGTATTACCCTGGGGGGGTGTTTTAATGCTATGATGATCTGAAATGCAGCATATTTAAATACCAACATATGCCAGCGCCATGGATTTGTGGAATAATGACAGCCTCGTAAAATAACACCAGCATTTTTGTCACATTTATAACTGAAAATTTGTATGTTAAGTATTTAAATGTATCATTAAAATTTTCTTAGACACTTTACAATCGGCAGCGTTACTGTTAGTGTTAACGCTAAATGTGACGAAAGTGCTGTTATTTTCGCTTTACAAACGGCGCCCCAGAAAGCACATGTTAAAACATACGGTCTACAAAAAAAGTGTAAGAAGCGAAACAATGATTTTAGTTTACCTTTATTCTACAATTTAACTAACCACTCATTTATTTTTTTAAGTCAATCTTCTCCCACAAATTCATCATCTTCTGTGTCTGAATTGAACACTCCGCTTATTCGCAGCCTGCGATTCGTTTGAAATCAACTGAAGGCACATCGTAATATTTGATTACCTAAGTCTTATGCTTTACAGTCACAGTGGTGATTTAACATAGCACGTTCCAATTCCATCGTCCTTATGACTGCAAGTCCGTAAAACCGCATCTGCACATAAAATACAGAATGGTGAACACCTCCTCTCAGTTACAGCAGTTCTCTGATTCAGGGTGGAGAATTAGGAGCCAAACGAATCGCAAGCTGCAAACAAGAAGCCAACTTGAGCCTCGGTTCATCATCGTCTCGTCGCCAGATGGCTGTTCGCGAAAGCTTTAAACAGTTAAAGCAGAATTCTGGTTTACGCACTGTACGTATTACGTCCCTGTGTCAGCCGGAAATGGACCGACAGTCGGTGAAGTATCACAGTATCTTACCAAAGTATCACAACAATAGATTTTGGAACTCAGTACACATAATAAGGTGCATGTCTGATTTCTGGGAAAATTTAAGACTTTTAGGTGCGCATTCTAGTGCGGAAAGTACGGTACACATTTGGGGCGGCGCGTCACGTTGCCTGGTTAATATACCGTCACCATTTTACAATACGTCACCGTATTTAAATACCGTGGTATACCGAAATACCATCATACCGCCCAAGCCTAACCCACACCTAAACCTGGAAAGAACTACACCAAATGCGGATAAACTATTTTTACCTTGTTATTGTATTAAATGCTGCATGTAGAACAATTGTATAGTGTGTTCCAAAATGTTACTGTGAAGTTCCTTAAAGTAGCTCTGATGGTTTGGTGAATTAGCTGCTAGAAACAGCTATCCATTAGAGTCTTTGTACAAATCACAGGTGCTGCATGCAATAAGTCCAGTTAGTTTGTCTATGGCACCCTGTCCCCAGTGATTTCACCTCCCACACACAATAGTACTGACTAGGGACTGGGGTAAGGCAGGAAGCTGTGGTTATGTTTTTAACTGTTGACAGTGTAAACTACATCACTAAAACTAAGTATGGCCTACATAAAGGTCATTCTGAGCCCCTTTACTACGTTATGTCACAGTCATGGTAAGTTTTTTATTTTTTTAATTATTATTATTATTATTATTATTTTTTTATTTTATTTTTTTTTTCCCCCCCGACAGCTAACCACATTTAGGTGAATTTTTAAAAGCTTTGTATTGTATCTAGTCACATTATGATTGGCTGAGTCATGTCATACTGAGACACGCAGGTTTGTTGCAACACAGGATTCGTTTATTAGGTAACTTAAGATAATGTATTGGCATTTTTAGTAATACAGCTATGGGACAGTAAAACTGGGCTGGTTTCACATTGGGATTAGGATAATCTGTTAATTGTGGAATTCACCTTTATGAAATATTCCCATGGAATCAGGGAAGTTAGGATATGTTTTAGTATTGTGTATGCTCCTTGGAAAAAATGAGCCAAACCCAGAATTGCAAAATTAACAAACAGTTAAATTTGCTCAGAATGGAATAACCTTTACCTTTGAGTTTCTTAAATGTTTGACTCCTTACAAATATTATAAGTGGATAAACTTGTACAGAGTTTTTACAGGATGAATAGTCAGCGCTGTCTCTCTTAATTATATTGGCTTCAGACAGTTGATGAGTAGTTGGAAATATGTTTGAAAGTGAGACAATTTCGCTGTACGGTTTGACTCTGGATGTGCTCTCAAGCTTATTGGAGCCTTTCTCGGTGTGAGCAAGAGCATTACGAAAGCAATGTTGAAAGTTATGGTGATTCTTCCTCTTTAGACAGCAACGTTTCAGCTGTGGGAATCAAGTTTTTTTGCAATACTGTACTACAAAGCATTATTTGGCGTTTCACAGCACTCCAATATCAGCAGCTGAAAATTATCCCCTCAATTTTTATATCAACAGAGATAATGTATTTGTATTTTCAATATGTATTAAATCATTGAAGACACCTCTCGATCATCACCTCGCAACTTATAATTGCTTCAGTTAAATATAATTAAATCAGTCCATTTCTGGTGAACCACTGTGAATCAGATTTTTCTAATTCTTTCAGAAAATTGCTTCTGTCCTTGCTGTTTTTTAGAC
Source organism: Parotocinclus cesarpintoi (assembly GCA_034780495.1). Classification (NCBI taxonomy): domain Eukaryota; kingdom Metazoa; phylum Chordata; class Actinopteri; order Siluriformes; family Loricariidae; genus Parotocinclus; species Parotocinclus cesarpintoi. The sequence goes on along the minus strand of JAUZSV010470170.1, from coordinate 890 downwards.
ATCAATGGCTTTTTATATTCTAGACAACAAATCAGCATTAGAAAACCTTTTGGCTGTCGTTCTCCTCAAAACAGTTCTGTTTTCTAACATCTACTTCTGCCTTTTTCCTTAATAGCTTGCTTGTCATACACCAACTCTGTGGTTTCTGTACAAGGTGTTTGACTTTTTTTGGATTGTCTCAGTCATTTACCTCAAGTCTCACAAGATTTTGTGTTGTATACCTACTTATATACCTCTGTGTATAGCTATATACGTAAGTTTACCTAAAATCACTAGACTTTTTCAGCATAATAAAATAATTTAACAAAAATGGCATTTTCATTTATTACTATGTATTTTATCAAGTGTTTAAGCACATTTTTAGAACAGTATGAACTAGTTGAAGCTGTTCCCCAATTGAGACTGTACAAACATATTAAACCCATACTTGGTATATCATGGGCTGCTTCACATCATGCCAGGTGAATACACTCGAATTCGGGTAATGGGACCACATCGGGACACGATCGTTTGGTCCTAATAACTGGCTGCCCTATGTTACAAGACGGGACGTGCTATGTAACGTTTACACGTATAGCAAATGTACAAACAAGAACTACTGTTGCTTACAAACTTTGTTCATTGAAAAATAAATTTGTTTATTTTAAGTTGAATTTTTTCGAAACGATCTACGACGCAATGTATAGGTACTCAACATGCGAAGCATAATACTGTAAAAAAAACCAAGTTCTTACTAAATTCCAGTCAACGTTTAAAGAACTTATCCAGTGTGATCTGATGCGTTCTCTTGATTGACTGCACTTAAACAAAATCAAGAAAGTGGTGGGTGTGTTCACCTCCTGCTGGTTTTGCTCTTGTCAACACAACTTTTCAGATTTCCTGACCTTAGA
>JAUZSV010470059.1:0-16370 GCA_034780495.1 Parotocinclus cesarpintoi | reverse complement strand
TCCGATTAAGCGGAATTTTGGTCCAAATAAGCGAATAACATTATACGTATATAATAGGATTTGTTTCTGTACTTTAGGATTTGGTCCGAATAAGTGGCTGGTCCCATTAACCGGTGATCCTATTAACCGTAATCGACTGTATTTGGGAAACAATTGACCTGATTCTCGTCTATTCCCGTTTAAATTCATGAGGCGTTTCCTCACAGCGCCTCGTCACAGGTAAAAAAAGGGAATTAAATTTGTTCCGGGCCTTGTCTGCAGCGACCACATGCCCTCCATCACTGTGGCGCCTCGGTTCTTGTGCGCTTAAATAAACGCGTATCGCGTTTCAATGGACTCCGGAGCTAAGCGTCTGGGGACGCCGAGCAAAAGTGTCAGCTGTCAATATTGTGCCCCGGTGATAAAGTGGGTGAGGAAGAGCTGCGGTTACACGGGCGATACAGGGATCAAGTGCAGCGCGGGCAAAACACGGGCACCAGGAACGGCCTTTCATTATTCACACGGTTACTGACAGGATTTCCGAACCGACTGCGGACGGATCTCGTTACTCACAAGTGGGAATATCACACAGTTCAGAACATGATCAAGAAAGTCTGGTTCACCCAAACAGTTCGTGTTTCGCGACATTTAATACCACTTTCCTTACTTACACTGCCCGTCAAACGCTCCGAGCTGGCAGGGGCACCGGGTCTACCAGCCCTCTGAAGGTGCCCTGTCCTGCCACCCGAGACGTCAAGAAGTCCTGCGACTCCAGAAAGGGGGCCTGCGGAATTTGGAAGCCAGAATAACAGATATGCTTATTTGGATATACGCCCTCTGGTGTTCGAAAAATGCAATTGATGCACCTTCATTACGGGTGTGAATGTAATCCCGTAGCTTGCCGTTTTCGGTAAAAATGCACTTCTAAAGTTAAAAGCGCTCTCTGTTTAGCGACATCGTTTTGTCCTCAGAATCAGAATGGTCCTGGAGGAACTCGGCGTTAAAAGTTTGGGTTTTGGTTAAACCTCTGCGCGTCATTTTGACACTTTCCCCTTCCACACACTGACAGGATGATGCAAAGTGCAGCAACGTAGGGCGGAGGAAGTGATAGCAGGAGTCGTTTGGTGGGTGAATAAAAACTCTGTGCATCTCCAGAGTGTTTATTTCGCGAAAGTCAAACCCCCCCGGAACGATTTCCGTATTAATAAAGACGCCGTTTCGGCTTTCGGCGGCTTGCTAATTACACAAACTATATCTCGCTCTACGGTCCGGTCCGGTGTCACCGAACCGGCCAATCGTGTGGCTGGGGCACGTACCGAGACGAAGCGCTGATGGGAACGTGAGGAATCGAATCAGACGTTGTTCTTTCACACCCTCTAATCGTAGCTTTTCATCCTCTTTGAGGAGTCCTTCTTAATTGGGCCGTCAGGCCGTTACGTGGAGCATTAAAACGGCGTTCCTCCCGTTCTATTAGATTGACTAACTGTCTCGGTCGCCGCCTCTCCCCGAGCTTTTATTAGCAATAAAATTCAATTTGGATCCGGTGAGCTCGGGGCCCTGAGGGTGGGAAAATGCATTACCCCAGAATAAAAGGGAAATGGGAAGTAATGAGTCAGTGCTGTATGATCTCGGAGGCTCTCCATCATCGCTCTTGAATTATCGGCCTGACTCGGCTTTGTTTATACGTTCCTTGATTCACGCCTCGCATTAAAGCCGTCCGGTCTCTCTATAGCGCCCCGGTTAGAGACCTTTAGAGATCTTGATGGACCAGGTGATGGGCCTTCTCCTAGATGCGGCCCGCAACCATCTCTTTTTGTCCGAATTGTCCATGGAAATCACTGTGTAAGGTATTTTTCTTGTACAGTACCTCGCATGTATACCATATCACCGAAAGTATGTGTACAGCCCTTAGAACGGGTTCATAATACAAAAATGAATGTTAATCCTTCACCAGCTTTGACTGAGAAATCGAACCGCTCAGACCAAAAACTACTCGAAAGAATGGACGGTCCACTCCCATGGGTGCACTCCCAATATCCACCACCGGGTGGCGGGGGTGCATGCATGATCGTTAAAGCTTTTTTATTGGAAAGACTTTAAACAGACCCAAGCTAGCTTGTCGTGTACTGTATATGGGAATGCTTTGTGGGCTAATCAGGAGAGGACAGGGGCGTGGTCAATGCTGGACCTTTGTAGAGGGGTAGCCCCGTGAGGGACAGTCAGGAAAAGTAAGAAAGCAAAGGATGGTAACCGTTCTAAAGCATAAACAAACTAACAAAACTACAAGGACGAAAGTATTTAGACGCTCCCTTGTTTGTTGCTTCTGAAGGAACAGGGTATTTTTGAAGCCTTGCCTTTTATGGGGCAGCTTTCTGCCGTCCACTAGACAGCACAGGCCTGCCATTAAAGGTCATGCCAAACACCAGGGTCTCAAAGAGCCTTGTTCCACCAGGCAAACCCTCTATGAAGTGGTGTGTGTGTGCATTTGCAAACCTTAGAAGGGGTGTCCACAAACATTTGAGCCACCACCCCATATTTGTGTGGTTTTATAGTGGTTTTGTGGTTTATACACGAGGGTCAAACCCCAAAACTGCAATACTAATCCGCTAAATAAAACGCTGCTCCGTTTCCCGGGGGAGGATCTGTAAAGGATTCGTCCTCACCTGCTTCTTACTGATCTCACGCTCTTTAGCGAGTGTAAACACCCTGGAGACAAATTGACCTGAAACCGAGCTCAGGCCTTTTATCTCTCTTCGGCTTTCTGAACGCATTAAGGCCCGGGCAAAGGCACGACTCGTTCCTGCAGACGTCTTTAACACGGACAGCTTCGTTTTTCCCACCAGACGTCGAGCGATATGCCGATAAGGCCAGCGTGACCATCACCGTTACTGCCGCAATCCTGCGTCAATTAAAAGGACGCCAGGTATAAAAGTATCCACCGTTCAATAAAGAGAATGCTATTATTCATGAATGCAGTCAGAATTGTTACGTCGCCGTGACTCTTACCGCGGCATCGCTGGCACCGTGGGTTTAGGTTCTGCATAACGTAGGAAGGTTGCGACTAGTGAGCTGCCCAGCTGGCACCGATGGGGCACAGGATAAGAGCGTCTGGTATTCCCTAGGTCCAAAATTAGACCCTTTGCTTGCGTTCGAACGGGTCGAAAGGATCAAAATATGCCCTTTCACGTAGAACTACCACCCCGGGGTGGATGAGGGTGAATTAAGGGGTGATAAAGGGGGGCATGATTGAAGCGTGAAGCAGGAACAGAACGGAGCTGCCAGGGAGCGCCTCCGAATCGCTTACAGATACAGGGGCAGGGTCGCACCTCTCTTTAAATTCCTGGCATTACAAAGCCAATCAGGCTGAACGAGCCCCCGGTTCTGGTCCAAACCCAGCGTAAAGGCTTACGAAGGACAAGATGGGGGTCAGGGATGAGTCAAGGCCGTGGGGTTTTGCACCATTCGCTCTCATTTTCAGAAATCAAAAAGGATCCTTTTCGTATTTCTTCTGTCTTTTCTTGCGTGTTATCAATTACGTTAAAAGGGGCTAAGAATCAAACAAACAGGGAGGCTGATATTCTCCGTTAAGCTCTCCAACTTCTAAGGTCCGAAGAGTCGTCCTAAAAGCACCGGTACAGATTTTATACGGCCCGAGATAAAGATAAAACCCATCTAAAGTCGGTCACGGTTCCTGCCTTTAATAAGTGGAACCTGAGCGAGAGCCAAGCCTAATGTTATAAAGAGCTTCCCATCCACTCACTTATATGAATAGCTCTTAGATAACATCAGCTCAAAAGTATTTATCGAAAAGCCCCGGGTCACTAGTACCAGGAACCACCGGCCGGTCGGACGTCCTGGAAACAACGGCGGCAAACGTTGTGGCGACGCTCTTTTAAGGGCTCGGGTAAAAAGGACGACACGAAAATACAGTTAGGAATTACAGTTCGATTTCTTACGTATAAGAAAATAAGCGTGTGAACGATCTTAAAGGTGCAGTCAGTCGTTCTGGTGAGATTTTCCACGCTTTAATGAGCACAGAGGTGAAACTCAGGGTCGAGCAACCTTAAAGGTGTCATCAAATCATCGATACTTGCAGTCTGATTTGGTGCATTTTTCAGTCCGTAGTCTACACAGAGCGTGGAGATGGTCTTGATGGACCAGGTGATGGACCTTCTCCCAGATGCGGTCCACAACCATCTCTTTTAGTCCGGATTGTCCATGAAAATCATTGTGTACGGTATTTTTCTTGTACAGTACCTAGCATGTATACGATATCACCAAAAGTATGTGGACAGCCCTTAGAACGGGTTCATAATACAAACATTTTTGTAACCTTTGCTCAAAGGATCAGTGCTTTTGGTGCAATCGTTTCAAGTCCTGGTGAATCCAGGATTAGATAAAAAATAAAAACACACAGAACTCATCAAGGAATCGTGTAAAAAATAATATTTTAAAGGTCTAATCAGCAATTCGGTTCTTTCAGGTTTTTTTTTTTTAGGATTCCAATCTTTTCTGACGCAGCGAATGTTTGTGTTTGGACGATTAAGAAATTAAAAAGCACATAACTTATCCATTTCCACATAACCGCAACTTTAACGGAAAAAAGACACCAGACGACCTTGTGGTACCTTTAAAGGTCTTATGAGCATCGGAACCATCGGAGAGCATGATGGATGCTTGCGTTTTCTGTTGAAGGTCGGGACTTTGCTCGATGCTGAGTCAGCCTTTGCTTAAATTAATAAAGGGGCGTGCATTATTAAGCACCTGCACGCCTGGCTGGGTCCTGCTGCACGGGGGACGGTTTGGGGCTCGATTCGGAACTCTTCGGACCTTCATCAGTACCTCCGTCTCCCGCTTTTGATCCCTTGTTTCCAGCCGTTTGGGTTTCTCCGTACCTAACGGTTCCTGCACGCTCCTGCTCACCTCACCTGGCACTGTCTTTACCCCTCTGCCTGATAAATGCCCGTCCCGTCCGTGCCCTTTCCCTTAAAGGTCGTAGCTCCGCTTTATCAGGTGCGTGACGATAAAACAGAGATGGAGGCTGATTTACGCTCCGCACACACACACACACACACACACACACCCTGCCGAGCAGATAAGGTGGGTAGAGGGGGAGGGTGGCACAGGCCTGCTTTCAGATAACGCAAGAGAAAGATGTGGCAGGGAGAAGTGCCAAGCTTTCTCGGCTCAAAAAGAAAAAAGGAAAGGAGACCCGAAGCTCTGAGTCATGCCACGTGAAAGTAAGACCGCGGGAAAACGGATCGAGCCATGCCAGCCTTGGCACAGCGTTTGAGGAACCAATAGGAACCCAGAACAGGACAGGGAGGAGTCTTCTCTGGTCGCTGGCACCAGGGGAAGCGTTGACGCCCGACGACCAGACGACCAGAGTCAAAAGCTGGTCTTTGGAGGCCGTAACCACCGTGCCGCCGTGCCACCCAAGCCCCTTAACTGCTAGATTATGGTCCTGCGTTCCCAGAGTTACCTTCTCCAAACCGAGACCTAATTATCGAGCTGATCTGGTCATCGTTACGGATTTGGGCCGGAGTCCCTCCTCACTTTATCACCGGTCCGTGGCGCGTCCGTCTGCCATCCGGACGCCAGCGTAATGGCCCAGCTGTCTGAAGCTTCTGCTTTGCCGTGTCGCTAATGAGCGCTGGCTGCTGCACGAGACCAACAATCTGCCATCCTTATTATAAAGAACCGAAAAAAAAGCCCTAAAAGGTGCCGTAACCAAACGAGTTCAGTCTATTCCGAGGCTTTTTAACAGCTCCGGCATCACTTTATTTTAAGTCTTTATTAAATCCGACGTTTAACAGCCATCGAACGGAGCAGCAACATCCACTTTTTTTGAAAGTTCACGGCCGCCTAGGGGGCGCTGTTAAAGCACCGGCGACCTCTCGAGCGCCTTTTTTTTATTTTAAGGATCGTGGTGCTGAAAAAATGTTGCCATCACTGCTGAAACTGATCATAAAATCTCTGTTTTCAAGCAGTTTATTTTGCCACTTCTTGTTCCACTTTGATTTATTTTACTGTCAGTGATTGTACTATAGTTCATATTTTTTATTTTATCTGTCTATTCAAAGTAATTCCTTATAAAAATAAAAGTAAATATTCACGGATAATTCCTTTTAAATAATAATTAAGTGATTGTACTTTTAAAAATATATATTTTTTAATTTAATTAGTATTTCATTCAAAGAAAAAGTAGTAAAGCAAAGTAAAAAGCAAATACATTTTTAAAAAGTCATTACTTTAAAACAAATTGTAGGAATTGTTAGAATGACTGCTCTCCAAATTAAAAAAAATGCATGTCAATAAACGGAAAATGACTCAAATGAAAGATTTGCATTAAAACGACATAAATATAATATAATATATATTACATGAACGACTCGGGGTACTCCTGTAACGAAAACAGCACAAAAATAAGCACAAAATCCTCGTTAGGCGCAGTGTTTTAGCAAAATTAACGAGCAAAAGGTGCCTCCTGCATAGTGTTTCAATTAAACATTGCGGAGTTTTCAATTAAAATTAATTTTACCGTCCATTTTTTTGGTTTCGTTGCACAAACCGTATTCACCGTTATTATTATAAAAAAATAAAAGGTCCCCTTCTGGAGAGATCTCTGAGTGAAACAGGAACGAGTAAGAAACGGTCGTGGTTCGGCGTCGGCTCTGCTAATTAGCGCCCGCGCTTCAGCTAAGTGGCTCGCTAGCTTGGGTAGCTTGTTGTGTCGCTAAGCATGACTAGCAGGCAGGAGGGATCATTAAGTGAAAGAACACACACACTGTGAAGGAGCAGCAGATCCATTCGCTTCATATCGCCTTCAGATCCAGCTCATCTTTTGGGTTTTTTGGGGGGTTTTTTTGGTTTTTTTTACCTGGTTATCCCCGCTCTATTGATTTTCCCCGGCGCTGGCGCTCCTGAATCGATAACATTTTCTCTCCCACACACTTCTGTCGAGCCGCTAATCTCCCTTCCAGTTGATTTTTATTCTTTTGTTTTTTTTCCCTTTCTGTTCTTAATCGCCTGCTCTAATTCCACTCCGACCGCAGACGTTTAGAGAAAGCTGCAGAGTTGTGGGCACTGCCTGGCATCACCAGGGCCTGTCAGGCTGGTTTCGGCGCTCCGGGGAAATCGATGAGGATGGGGACGGACGGTCAGCTAACGAGCCTCGACCGGTAATCAAGCTTTTTCCTAATCGCGTTTGTTTTTACGTTTTATTTCCACTCGTTCTGAAAACTCGTTAAAACGGACCGGGGTGCCCCCGAAACGACACTGTTGCCCATTAAAAGACTCCAGAGATGCAGCAAGGTGCTTCAAAACACAGAAACAAACGTGACACGGTGCAAAAAAAATCTGAGGACGGGCCATCGTGGAGATCTAACTGCAATTGCGTTTATTGAACAGCAGGGGGCTCAATCTTGTATCTGGCTGAGCCGTTTTGGAGAAAAAAAAGCATTTTCAAATGACTAAAGCTTTCCTAGTGAAACCATTTAACCACTCTTAAATAACTCGTAAATGAACGTAGGGTGTAACGACCCACCCCTGGCAAAGATCCACCAGGCCTTTGGGGCAATTAGGAATCCTTAAAAAGCTGGCTGAAAGCATTCGGCGTCGGCCGTTTGCACTGAGACGTTTTCGTTAGCCGACGGCAGAACCGGCCTGAGCGAGTCATTAAAAGCGGCCTGTGTCATTTCTCTACATCATCTCCTTCCAATCTCGCTCGTTAATGGTCACGGGATCGCTCTCCAGTGCTTCTTAATTAGGTTTGGGGGTGCTTTTAAAGCCCTGGCAGGAAGGCTGGTTGGCTCAACCGCCGAGTCGACGGGAAAAAAATTAAGTTTTTCCTGTGAGTGAGAAGCCTTTCAGAAGTCCAGTCTGGGATTCGTAAACGGGACGGAAACGTTAGCGGAGTTTCACCGAAACCTCGTACCACCCGTGAAGCATGGTGGAGGGATCCTTAGGTAATATTAAGACCTGCTTATCGTCTCTGAAAATTGACGATAACTCTCCCGGAACTATTCCAGATCAACAAGATGGACGAGATATTGAAATAATAACGCGTTAGGGCGAGGTCTGAGGTCAACACCTTGCAATCTCTGGTCCCGCTGTCCTCTGGGGACGTTCTATCGATCGTCTCGCCGCTATAATTAGTCCTCGGTCAAAGTACAGCCTGGTTCCTTCGCATCATCCAGAGCTTAAAGGGGATTAGGAACAAAAAGGAACAAACGGTAAGAGAGGGACGCTCTCCTTTCTTCACTCGCCATCTGCTTCTCCGGGCATCTGGCGTCCTCCTGGACGTCCCCAATGGCCAGGTTTGCCGTGCAGCACAGAACTGGGGGAGAACTCTGTGCTACTGGTATGGGACCATGGTTTTAAAAAAGGCTGCAATCCCTCTGGGTGAGATCTGAACCCGGGACGTGGCGGACTGAACTGGGACGATGCAAATAGGAGCTGATACAAAAGCAGGCGCTTATAAAGGCGAGCAGAAGAATGGTCCAGGAACTTCTTTAGGAACCAGGTCATCACATATGGGCTTGGAGAGCAACTCAAGGTATGGATTCATCTGTGTGGGACCAACGAAACCCGCTGTAACCTCACCCGGACTGGAGCAGAACTGATTATCAAGGTTCCTCCTTCTTGTCTATAAGAAAAGCTCGAGTTTGCCCCCTAGTGTTTCTGTCACTCCCTGAGGAATTGCCATCAAATATAGCTGACCTCCTTTCCCCAGATTATGCAGATAACGCTTCGCTTTTGGTTCATCATATGATTTCGCACTAATGAATAATGCACGACGTCTCACCATCGCGTCCACCGAACTTCATCACGAGAAGTACTCGAGAAGTAAACCGTCCCTCCGTCCCTACGTCCCTACGTCCGTGCGCGGAATCTCCTTGAAAGCAGACGCCGTGGCTTTCCGGTTCAGCGCGAGCAGTATTTTCTGAGTCTCCAAGAGCTGATGCAGCCGTTAACGTGGCGAGCCATCTGTGTTTTGGTCTCGGCGGGCCCGGCTAAAGAAGAGCAGCAGGAGCACAACGGACCCACAGCTCATTAGGAAGGCAGAAAGAGAAACAGCAGGTCATCTCTCTCTCGCTCTCTCTCGCTCTCTCCTGCAGAATTTTTACACATTTACATCCACCGACATGACCTGTACCCGCTCTTCCCTTATCAAACCCATCCTCCTGCTCACACTCTGTCTGAATTAGATAAAGCACAGAGAAACAGGACTGTCGCAGGTTTAATACGGGGGCTCTGCCCGCAGGACACGTTACTGCACCCGATGGATCTATGGGAAAAAAAGAATCTAAAGGAAGACGGCATCGTGAGGTGACCGGATATTTTAGGAACCGTTTTCATGACGTTGGTTAGAAAATGCAAAAATGGCATGTCAAGTACATGCACTTGCATTTTTGAACAGTAGAGGGACACACGCCATGCCCCCATAGTGGACAAAAACGGCAGATTTAAGATTTGTTTTTGATTTTTAAACAAGCCAAGCATGTTATTAGGCGGTCTTTACGGTTTTAAACGTTCCTTCTCTTGGGAAGGGCCCGTGGGGAGAACCTTGGACGATCTCCTGATTAGAGTTGATGGTGGATTGGTCTCAAGAGGGCACATGGAAGGCGTCAGACATGCCAAGCCGCCCTGGCATGGATTAACAGGTGACTGATAAAACCTGGCTGGGGTCAAATCTTTGGTCTGGGTTGTGCAAAGTCGAAATGCAATTATTTGTAATTTTTTGGACCGTCTCCGATCCACATTCTCCGGCCTCTCGTTTCGTTAGCTCGTTTGGAAGGACAGGGTTTAGCGCTGCGACCGTTCTGAGGTCGAATATCGATCGAGCGTCCGCCCTTGGCGAGCGTGATCCCTCACCAGGGCCCTCTGATGGGCTCTGATTGATGATCGGTGTCACCGTGCCCGCGAGGACGACGCCAGCTGCATGCGCCACTCTCGTCCTCGTCTCCGTCCCATTCATCAACAAACTCAGCGGGTCCGGATCGGATCCTTCCTCTTCTCTTTTGCCCCTCTTTGCCTCTGGTGACCATTGAGCCGGACTGTCAGTGATATAGAGGCGATGTAGTTTAGAATTTATTTATTGAGCTGAAGCCACATCTTTAGCTAAACTCACGGGTCATTGGGTTCCAGAGGAAAGAAGGAAGAGAAAGTGAATGAGGGCTATCTATCAGCAGCTCACTAAAGACTTTCATTCTGCTCCAGAGAGCTAATCAGGTAAACAATCCCGGCGGTGGACCAATCTATGAGCGTCCTGCCACGTACTTCAGGAAGGATTTAGGACCTGACCAGTCTTTTTTTACAGCTAACTGAAGGTCTTTTGTCCATCTTCAGGCTTTTTTGGACTCTCACCTCACCTGTTTGAGATCTTTTCCACAGAACAACGGCAATCCACACCTGATTTAGTCTGGACTTAATGCCTGGACCAGTTACCCGTGGTGCCATGAACTTCTTGGGAAAACAACATATTGTTTTTAAAATAATCTCTTAAACTCCCGCCTCTGCTCGTGGCTCTACAGATCTGGTTTCCTATTATAACTGCTCCTCACCTCGAACCTTAAAGATGTCGATCGGACGGCCGTTACACGCTGCAACGATTGCTTTATCCCCGGAGGTTCTTTCGGAGTTCCCCTGCTCCCGTGTTTCTTACCCTGCTCTTGATCAATTTTAATTAATGGAAATCTCGCCCTCGTTTTTGCTTTCTCCCGAGCGCCGTCCTTTGCTCCCCTTTCTCATTATGATTGAACGAGGCACAGCAAACAAAGGCCGAGATCCTGCCGCGATACCTAAACCTATTATCTCAGCAGCCCCGGCTCTTGTTCTGTCACAAATTGGTGTGGGCAAGAGCAAAAAAAACAAAACAATCCAGACGTCTAACAAGGGCAGCGCTGGCACGACCCGCGCCTGCACATTTGACGAGCACGACGTCCGAAATGGCTTTTCTTTTTGGAAAGCAGTGACCGACCCCCACACACACACGCGCGCACACACACACACACACACACGAGGCTCCTTTTTGAAAAGTTGTGCTCAGCGTGGGCATTGATCAGCAAAGAGCTCTCGCCGTGTCGGGCCTGACAGCAGCCTTTAATTAGTCTCATGCGCGAAGGTCAAAGTCATTTACGCTCTGTTTGAACGGGGGGGGATCAAATCCGCTAAAACCAACCGCCACGGCTGCCTGGCATTTTCCACATTTTAGCTCTGAATAGGTGCAGGGGGAATTTACATTCCTCATCAAAACTCAGGTTGATCCGCCGCCGAGCAAACGCAGACACTGGAAAGACGATTCTGCTTTTCATCTGAAGCGCAGCCGCAAATAACGCAGGCTGGATTTGTTTCGGGGGGGTGGGTTCCCCTCTGTTGCCACTGCTTGTGCATTATGAGCGGATTTTAGGGTGGATCCTATAGCGTCGAAATAGGTCCCAAAGTTTTAAGAGGTAAATAAAATGACATTTTATAATAAAAAACGGTTTGTAAAAAGAAATAGTTCAGTATTCTTGAAGGATCCGTTTCCGCTTTCTCTGCGCCGTTTCTCCGTTACGCTTCTTTCAGTCTCGCTTTGGCTTCCAAAAAATTCTCGCTTTTTCCGAAATTTGGACCCGATTTGACGGTGGGGCGGGATCTAGGCAATCATTGGCTGCTGGAGTTAAGCCCCGCCCACCGGTTCATTCTACAGAGGGCGCTACGTCAGCGAAAGAACGAAAGTCTTTTACCCTGAATAAAAACTGATGTGGAATAAACGCAGGGAAGCTGTGTGTTTATGTTTTCTCATATCCGCTAGTTTTAACCGTTATACCTTTTAATAACGAGGCTTAGAGCCAGACTGCTAACTGGTTATCTAGGTAGAGTGTTAACTTAACCTAGTTTAGTTTAGTTTAGTTTAGTTAACGTTACGTAGCTCAATCACTTTGAAATAAATGTCCTGTTCTGAACATGTCCTAACGTACAACATTTATACATTTATACATTTCTATATTTATACAGAGCTCAACGTTTAGGCTAAACTAAACCTGAAATCTAAATTAAAACTAAAAAATAAAGTATACTGATAAAGCTCTATAAAATGTCATAATGAATACATTATCGGGACAAACAGAGACGCAAAGAGGAGGAAAAATGGGAGAAATTAAAACCCGGGACAAATCCCATCCTGAGTCAAGTGACGTTCTGTCGCTTCGTTAACGTTCGTTAATAGTCACGCATCTAGGACGAGTGTCCCCCCAAAGCCAGATCTTTACCCATAAAAACTCTCTCTCTTTCTCTTTCTCTCTGTGTGCTTTGTGTTTGGATCTGGAAAAGCTTCAGGACGAGAGCGAGATGTTATCAGGAGCAAAAGATAAGCGCATCTTCCCCGCGTTAAGTGGGCAAATCGAGCTGCGGGAGATGAAAGGCGGGCATCTGTCACCACCTGGAAGAGGGAACACCTGCAAACGGATACCGTCTACACCCGCCGCATGCGAGGTGGCACACAAACACACCGCATCGTACCGTATAAAGGAAGTCGCGCTGAGACACCAGGGCGAGTTTTGCCCACGCTCGATCCCGCGATAACAACAGAAACGAAGAGATCTGTCGTTAACACCTGACCGACGAGCCAGGCAGACGGTGCCGCAGGAACAACCGTTTCCCGATAACTCTCTCGCCTCTCTTCGCTTGCCAGAGCTCCTTCGCCGGAAGCTCCTCGCTCCCCGTGAAGGCAAACGTGGCGCCGCAATCAGCGGTATCGTCCTCAGCCAGGAAACCTTTTTAAGGAGACGCTTTTTAAAGCAAAGCCAGCGCACGCTTTCTCATCCTTATCTCGACCCGACTCTCCCGTACCCCGTCGTCACTTTCTTATCATCTCACCCACAGCAGGGGGGCGCAAACATCCCGTTTAGGCTCCCAAAACTGCCTTAGTGGAGATAGCAGAGGCCCCCAGCGTGGCACAACACAAGGCGGAACAAGGCGAGATACGCACAGGCTCATACTTTAGAGAGACCAAATGCATCTTTTAAATCAGAGCTCTAAAACTGCGCCAACCGTCCTGCCCGGGCATCCGGACCAACAGTAATGGTTTTTTTTGTTCTGGTTACGTTGCAGACTGTGATGAACTCATAAAGTTCATGTCACTGAAGCTCCTCATGAATTTGATGAGTAGAATAACGGACTTTAAGGTGCAGAAGCAGGCGATGAAGCAATTATGGTGCTAGAGAGCGGCTGCTGCGTCCTGCGCCCGTGGCTTTACCCGAGGTACGAGCCATGTAATGCGATGCGTACGGAAAGTGTAATGACGTGCGATGGAAAAATGATGTTTAATAACAAATCCACTGAGCCGAACACACTGTAGAGACGGTGTGTGTGTGTGTGTGTGAGGCCACAAAGATCCAGTGCATGAGCTAAAGGTGAGGAAACCTGCCGGCAGCTTAGAGCCCTCACACTGTCTAATGTAGCGTAAAATGTTCTTCTACTCAGCTCCCGTTTCAGCCCCGGCTTCCTTCATAAGTGCAAATCTAACGGCTGAATTGTTTCTCCTCAAGGGCAACGTGCGTTCTTCTCCTGATTTGTTTGGATTTGAACGAACCAGCATCATGGATCAGCCTCCTAACGCCATTTCTACGCTTCCTAGAGATCCCATTTCTACCCGTTATCACTCAAACGTCTTGTGCTAGACAGTAAAGCTTCAGCTTTGGATAAAGAACCTGCTAAAGACCATGCATCTCCGGAACACAGGAACCTGCACTGGGTCTCGGGCTCTGGTTTTAAATTGGTTCCTCTTTAAGGTTCGGTTGACACTTTTCTACCTTAAATGAGTCCTTTATACATTTATATACACTATTGTTATTGTTATTAGTTCTTGGTCTGGTTCCTCACTGTGTTCTGGTTACACTTGTAACTTTATATTAGTTTCTGGATTGGTTCTTAGTTCTTAGTTTCTTTATTGGATCTTGTTATACTCATAATAATAATCTGGATATTATTAGTTCTTCGTTTGGTTCCTCCAAAGTTTTCCTTGCAATGTTAGTTCTTAGATTCATTCCTCTATTGGATCTGTTTACGCGGTTCTACCATATTATATTAGTTCTTGGTTTGGTTCCACTTTGCTATATTGGGCCAGTTTGGTTTCTTTATCAATAGTCCTGCTTCGATATGGCCTGTTTACAAAGTTCTACCTTGTTATACAAGTTCTGGCATCCACTGATAAACAGCTTACAATGAGTTCTTGGCTTGGTTCCTCTACAGATTCAGTTTATAGACCTTTGTTCTACCTTGCTACGTTAGTTCTTGGTTCGGCTCCTCTGTAAGGTCTGTTTATACTTACTTTAGTTCCACGGTAGAGCCTGATCATGCTTCTCTAACTTAGTTCTTCGTTTGGTTCCTCCAAGGTTTAGTTAGTTAGATCTGTTTATGCGGTTCAACCATATTATATTAGTTCTTTGTTTGGTTCTACTTTGCTATATTGGGTCAGTTTGGTTCCTTTATCAATAGTCCTGCTTCGATATGGCCTGTTTACAAAGTTCGACTGTGTTATACAAGTTCTGGCATCCACTGATAAACAGCTTACAATTAGTTCTTGGTCTGGTTCCTCTCTGTGTTCTGGTTACACTTGTAACTTGCTATATTAGTTTCTGGATTGGTTCTGATTTGTTATACAAGTTCCTAGTTTGGTTTCTCTATTGGATCTTGTTATACTCATAATAATAATCTGGATATTGTTAGTTCTTTCTCTGGTTCTACTTTGCTATATTGGGCCAGTTTGGTTTCTTTAACAAAAGTCCTGCTTCGATGTTTGATATGGCCTGTTTACAAAGTTCGACCTTGTTATACAAGTTCTGCCATCCACTAATAAACAGCTTACAATTAGTTCTTGGCTTGGTTCCTCTACAGATTCAGTTTACACACCTTTGTTCTACCTTGCTACGTTAGTTCTTGGTTCCAACGTAAGGTCTGTTTATACTGAGATACTCTTAAATTGGTTCTGAGTTTGGTCCCTTTTTACGCTGTTTTCCGTTCGGTTCTTTCCATGCGCTCTTATTTTGGTTCCTCTGTAGTTCCCGTAGTTCTACCGCTTGACTGTGTTATATGTAAGAATTTTGCACGTATAGGTTCCTTCGGTTCCTGGTCTCTAAGCTCTGGACGCTGCGGGGTCTCGTGTGGCTGATTAGATGGAGCAGGATGTCGGAGAGCTTGTTGATGGAGGCTGCTGCATCAGTGCTTCCCTCAAGCCATGAAGTAAAAGGTGGTGTGTGTGTGTGTGTGTGTGTGTGTGTGTGTGTGTGTGAGACAGAGGGACAAAGAGATAAAAGTCTCTGCATGCAGAAAGAAAGCATCAATATTCAATGTGCTCACCGCTCGAGAAAAAAAAAAACCCTTCTAAGATTTGGATGTGCTCAGCATGTGTGCATGCACCCAGGCTCCATCACGTTCTCGCTTTTCTCTTCGTTTTTTTGTTCGTCTCGACGCAGAACCTTGTGTACTTTCAGGTTCGGAGCGAGATGATGGAGGGACACACACCGCTCACACCTGCTCTAGTTCGGCCTAAATCGGGATCAGGCTGGATCAGGGGAAGGTAAGGGAGGCGGGGTGTTAAAGTCGGAGCTGGACGCGCTTTCAGAGAGTTATGAAATATGGATGGTCGAGCTGAGGGGGCGGTGCATTTGAGAAGGAGCGCTGTGTAAAATGGGCGTGTGGGCTTTACCAAAATAGCCGATTTCTGGGACTGCACAGAGAAAGGCCATGACTTATAGAGGAGGTTTGTGATTGAGAACGGAACGCCCTCCCACGATAAACACACACTCCGCTGTGACTCACGCAGGCTTTTCATCCTGACATCTTATTCCTCTACAGCTCTTGACCACTACTTAGCTAACGGGCCGAGGATACGCCCACCGGGTATGCCAAGAATGCCCAAAGTAGGTCTGGCCGGGCTTCCAGTGAGACGTTAGAGCACCGGAGGAGCCGGTTTGAAACAGAATATTAAATAGAAACGAGAACGGGGTTTAATGCGACATATTTCCACGCTTAAAATAAAAAAATTGAAAACACCGATGGATCCGGTCTGACCATCAGGCAAAAGTTTTCGCAATTATTGTTTTTTAATATGGATTCATACCGGTACAAGGTTTGGTCTGGGATCTGTAAAAACCCTTTAACCTGCTTCTAATGGTCAGGAGCTCAGGGATTTGTCTCCTGTCCCTCGAGGAGACGTGGCAGATATGGGGGCACACCTTGGTCAGGGTGCCAGTTTTAAAAAGGAAGCTCGTATCTCTCCTGGTTTCTGTCTCTCTCTCTCTTCTGGTTTCTGTCTCTCTGTCTGTCTCTCTCTGTCTCTCTCTCCCTCTCTGTCTCTCTCTCTCTCTGTCTCTCTCTCTCTCTCTGTCTCTCTCTCTGTATCTCTG